>APFE030192946.1:0-15334 GCA_000404065.3 Pinus taeda
ACAGATGCAGATTGGGCTGGAAGCGTGGATGACAGAAAAAGCACAAGTGGTGGTGCATTCTTTATGGGTTCCAGATTAGTATCTTGGTTCAGCAAGAAACAGTGTTTGATTGCTCTATCTACTGCTGAAGCGGAATATGTGGCTGCTGCATCTTGCTGCACTCAACTTCTTTGGATGATGCAGACCTTGCAGGATTTTAAAATCACTTGTACACCACCTATCTCCATCCTATGTGATAATACAAGTGCAATCAACATTTCAAAGAACCCAGTCATGCATTAAAAAACCAAGCACATACTGATCAAGTATCACTTTCTCGGGGAACAAGTGTTGGAACAAAAGGTCAAATTGGAGTATGTTCCTTCTAAGGAACAAGTTGCTCATATTCTCACCAAACCTCTACCCAGGGAAAAGTTTGAATACCTCAGGCAAAAGCTGGGGGTAGTTAATGCATCATCTTGTTGTTGAATCTTATCTGGTTGTACGCGAGTTTCTTATGGGGTATACGCGTACATTTGCTGGTTTATGGATTGGTCAAAGATCGAATGGCACAGGTTCAGGGGGAGTATATATTATTCTAATGATGCATTGTTGGCATTATCTTAGAAGTCTTTGGTTTGATTTCTCAAGAGTTTTCTGGTGGAGTAGATCAATGTGTGCTGGTCTAAAGGTTGATTCTGCTGATAGTTATTCTTGTCTCTATAACGACCTATTTTGGTTTCCCCACTATGTCGGGGATATATGGGTTTTGTCTATCTTGTGAGATGGATGTATGTATGAGTCTTGATGATAGGAAGGTTACTTATAATGTATGAAGTCATGTTCTTTCTTGTAGAACATCTTTTTGCAGATAGCATTTCAACACAGAGCATATACAAAGGGGGATCTCATTCAGAATTTTCAACAGGTACTCAGGGGGAGTATGGTAGTCCGCCCCTTTGCCCTTGATGTCAAAGGGGGAGAGTGATTGGTTGTTGTTGCCATCAAGTCCAAAGGGGGAGATTGTTGGCATTATGGTACATATGTTGTACTTGATGACAACCCTCTCATACAGATGACAGATCATAGTGTAACAGGCTAGTAGCAAAGATTGATGATCAGCCTACTTAGAATGGAAGAAATAAGGGGTTCACAGGTACACGATTCAAAAGGTACGGACCCGCAGGAACGCCATTCACAAAGTGCGGATATGTTCACAGACCTCCTGCACAAAAGGTGCGAACCCAAAATGCATGGACTTTCATGCAGAGAAAAACACGCGTCTTATGTTTGGTCCATGGTATTTAGTTCAACGTTTTTGATCCTATGGTTTTGGTCCATGGTTTTGGCATCTAAAATATTAAACCCAAGTTTTGGATCCCTTGTATTGGTTTTCTATGGTTTTGATCCATGGTTTGAGTAAGGGCTTGCCTATAAAAAGGAAAGGAGATCATTTGGCTAGGGACTTGAAAATTGAATATCTTAAGATCTAAAATTTTGGATGATCGGTTTGAAAAGCTAGATCTAGATAAAAGAGAAATCTGTAAATTGTAAGGCAGATCTATTGATAGGTTTTGATCTCTTTGGCGCATGTTCAGATCTGTGGATCTGACAGTCTGTGGCATATTGGAGGACTGAGAATTTGGCTCTATATAGAGGTTCGCAGGTGATCCAAAGCTCAGATGCGGAGGAATGCAGCGCAGCAGAAGGCGCAGGTGTGAAGGAATTGCAGCGCGATAGAAGGCACAGGTGCAGAGGAACGTAGCGCAGCAGAAGGCGCAGGTGCGGAGGAACGCAGCGCAGCAGAAGGTACGGGTGTGGAGGTGCGCAGTTGAATCAGCGGAGCAGGTGCGGAGCTGCGCAGTCTCTTCACGGTAGAAGTGCGGATATCCGCAGGTTTCCTTCGGTGAAGTTGCAAACTTTTTCCTTGAAATATATTTTAGCTGTATTTTACCTGTTTCTGCAGAGATCTGGGTTTAAATTGGTGGATGGTTACTGGTGATATTTTCTGGTTGTTGCATTCTGAGAAGTTAATTGCTTAAAGGAGATTGGGTGATGCACATGTACTTGATGTTTTGGATCCAGTTTGAAATTTATGAAACGTGGTCCCTGGAAGAAAGAGAAGGTAGTAGCCTTCTGTAGGGCAGCACCTATGTACTAGTATCTTAGCTAGTACAAGAGCTAAGGGGGTTGTAGAGCTCCCTTCCAGGAGAAGCTGGAAAATGAGAGAGGGTTGTAGCTCTCTGCAGGTTGCAGCCTGCATACTGGCAAAGGACTGCACCAGTACAAAATAATTGTAAAGGAAGTTTCTAATTAAAAGAAGATAGAGACATATTGCAGTAGGTGGTTTTCACCCACATTAGGTTTCCACCTTATATCTGGTGTTCTTTGGTACGATTATCTGTTTTTTCCTATTCTTGCTCATTATTATATGGTATTGATATACAAACTAATGATCAATATCTGAAGAGTAAATTAAAGTATAAATCTAGAAGATATATTGAAAAGAATTTGATAATACTGATTCACCCCCCCTCTTAGTATTATTTCCAACACTGACACCGTAGTTATTAAATTTATTGAAGAAAATATACTATCTAGGTTTGGATGCCCCCAACATATAGTTACAGATAATGCAACAACATTCAACAGTGTGAAAATGATTGAATTTTGTAAGAAATACCAAATTTTGTTGCATCATTCTACCCCCTACTATCCACACGGAAATGGACTGGCAGATTCTTCAAACAAGAGCTTGGTTAAAGTCATTACGAAAACGTTGGAAGACCACAAAAGGAGTTGGGAAATCCATCTCATATATGTAGTTTGGGAAATAGAATATATCCAAAGAGGTCAATAGGTAAATCTCCATTTTAGCTTGTTTATGGTAAAGAAGCCATATTTCCTACACATATAGCTTTTCATGTCATGAGATTTTACAAGAAGAAAATGAATAGCCTAATGTTTTTTCTAGGATAATTAATTAGATTTTAGAATTGAATGAAATAGAGATGAAGTTCATTATAAGCTTCGAAAATATCAAAACAAAATGAAAAGTTTGTTTGACAGAAAAGCTAGAGAAAGGGATTTTAAAGAAGGATATTTAGTATTGAGAAGGGATGCAACAAGGGAAGATAAAGGAAAACATGGAAAGTTTGATAATCTCTGGTTTATACCTTTTAGCATTGCATAGGTTAAAGGCAACAATACGTTTATCTTGCAGAACTTGGAAGGACAATATTCCTCATTGCCTGTCAATGGGAAATATTTGAACATTATATCCAATATTGAGATTCCTTCATTCATTCATCATTTGTACATCACCAGATCGTTTTTATTTTTTAATCAATGTGTGATTGTTTTCAGCAGAGACCCCATTAGCTCGAGGAGAAGGCACATGGATATGCAAGTTCTCTGCATCCTACAGGAGGAAGTAATCCGTAGTTGGAGTCGATATTGTAACAAAAATGGTTTTGATAAGTTAGATATGTATAAAAGAGTGTATAAAAAAATAGAATAAAAGATTGAAAATATGAATATTCTTGAAAAAAATAATGAAAAGAACCCCATGAACAGAAAAACTAGTGTACAAGTGAGCAAGCTCAAATGCCACTAGAAATAATTCATGTTTGAATCGTATAGTATAATCATGATCAAACATGTTTAAATTTATGTTTTTTTAGATTAGGAAATAATTCAACCAAACTATTTAATCTTGGTTGAAATTAGAAGATAGGATAGATTAGAGAAAAAGTGACCAAAGTGTCAATTGCATTACATGCACTAGAATAGGGTTAGAAGTAACTTTAGGAAATAAAAAGAGGGTCCGCTACATCAAATGCGCCCTTAGGATATATTAATCATGCTTTTATAGATTAATCTTGGTTAAATAATGAACTAATAATGTCATTTAAAAATGATTAGCAATTTGTAATGAGAATTAAGCATTGATTTTTATTATAAGGTCAGGAGACGACAAGATGTTTTGTCGGCTTGTGATATCGAAAAATCACTTTCCAATAGCCATGATTTTCCTCGCCTGGATCAATGGTGGGGAAATGACTTCGCACCCCCTCATCCCATTTCTCCTTAATGACAAGGGAGGGGGGTATAAAAAGCGGTATTGATTTTCCCAGGCCCCTCACAACATGGCACTTCCTCGTGACTTCATACCCCCTCGCTGAAAATTGATTACCACCAACCCCCCCTCTGAAATCTACTTATCTCGCCTCCTCTCTCGCCAATGATCATCACGTCACCTCCCATATTTCACCTACTGGTAATTAAACTGAGACACTTGTAAATATACCACTTGCTCACATCTTATTCCTGTTGATATCTGCCCGTTATATAGTTACCCATTGAAAATATTCTCGTTGCTCATTAATACATCTAAATCCCATTCTATAACGGTTCTGACTATAATGGTAATTGATCCAGTCTTATAAAATCCACCTCATCTCATCCCGCGCACCTCTCCTAGTTCCACTGTTATGATTTTTAATTGTAGGTACTATTTTCAACTCTCACAGCCAATATTTTTGTCAGTACGTGCAAATTTTAGCTAACTCGTAGCCCACTACCATTGACAGAGTTTCATCGCTCATGTAGCTACCTATTCACACAATATCTCTGTTATCTTCTTCCTTTCTCAAACTCCTTAGACATGGCACCAAAGGGAAAGGGCCAATCCTCTAGTAGCTAATCAAAAGTGAATATAACCCTAAAATATATGATACCCTGGACCTAGACCACATGCCATTAGCAGACCAATATTACTATATTTCTGATACCGAGTGTGAATTCGACCTATTCGAATTACATCACTGGTTGAAGAAAAATTACTTAGACCAACAAGATGAAATTAACCTTTCGGAATCCTTGTTACCATGTTCATTTTCCCACAGACAAACTATTTCCATGATCTTGTCATGTGGTGTCAAGCCAGATACAATCCACTGCAAAGAACCATTGTGGCCTAGAATGGAAACATTCTGATCTCAATTGCACCTGAAACCATAAACCAAATGTTTCTTATTCCTTAAAATGACTCCCTTAGCCATTTTTCTACAGTTGTCCTTATGGATTTGTATCATAAGGTGACCTTTCCTTAGAGAGCCTATATTTTCGAGATTTTCCTTCTTGAATATTCTCAGCTTCCCAAGAAAAATACCCCTTATCTAGATTCTATGTTCCCAGAGAAATCCAAACAAATAATTGCTTTAGTTTCTTGCCTTTTAGGGTATCAATTAAACTAATGGGTAGATGAGCCTATTCTAATATTTCTATCTATTTTCTCCAATGAACATAAGCCAACATTGATGTTTAATTTTAGTTAATTTCTGGTTGATAATATGCATGAACAAATGATGAAGATTACTACAAAAGGCATGTTCAAATATGCATATGTATTAGTATATATGTTTCTTTTTCATCAAGAAGATAAGTTTCCTATAACTCTACATACACAAGATAATCAAGGCATCAACCAATCAGTGATACAATGGACTCATTAGTCAGGAAAAACTCAAAAAAGTCTAAATTTGGAGACTTCATAGATAGTTTTGTTCATACACTTGCAGGGCTTCTTAGCAGTCAAAGTGAGCTAAGGATCAATTCAGAGATTAAAAGGGTTTTGCACCTGAGTGAGTAGATAAAATCTGGAGACTGGTATCTATACCACAATTATACAGAGATAAGGGTATATGGATGTGATCTGGCTCCCTACAATTTGCCTAAATGTTCCAATGAGGATTTTATCTCTGGAATACGTAAAGCAGATGATCAATATGGATGAAATCCATTTTGTCTCAGGTAAAATAAAATAAAAATTCAAGATCAAGACTCAAGTGGGACCATTCATATGTAATACCAGAAAAACATGAGATGAGGCAGACTCAATGCTCAAGCAATTCAATTTTCAATGCTTTTTCACGTCGTCATATGATCCATTCAACATAATTTCTAATTTAAGCGTGGAACTCAAAACCACACCTTATAATGATACCCCTAGACCAGAGATCAAGAAGTTTATGAATCAAGACCAGTGGGAGGAAAACACACTACAATAAGTAGAAGAGAAGATTCTGTCTACAACCACCCTCCACACTCTAGTACCTCAGGATAAACAAGGAAAAAGAAAAGGGAAGAACCTTCATCTTAATCATGTACAAAAATAAGTGCCCAAGAATTCATCATTCAACACAAAAAACAAAGGACACATCTCAAAGATGTCACCATTCAGAATGAGGAAAAACAACAAACTATTATTATGAGTGGTTTACACTTTTCCAATGTGTTAGATAAAATCTTCCCTGATACCCCATCCTCCTTGACCTCATAGAATCCTTCAGGAAAATCATAGTGAACAGAATTGGGTGAACATGATGATCCCAATATATTCAGTAAATTTTTGCAAATTAAAAAGAAAAATGAAACACTCAAAGCCAACACCTATGCTTAGCTTTGGAAGCAGACTTCTACCTCCCAGCATAGATTATTGACATCATTTGATAGTGAGAAAGGAAGGATCAAAATGAAATTCTTACAGGCTCAAGTACCATCTCCAAAAAACCTATAGATTATAAGAATACCATCTTCTCATTTGATGCAAAGAAAATACATCCCATTGATCAAATGGATATCCATAGATAGTCTGGAGAAATGATTTTCTCCACCATAAAAATACTTCTATAGAAATTTCAAAGCTAAGGACATTTCTCACCAATGTCCAAACACAATTAAAATTGGAGAAAATTTCTTCATTAGAAAAGGACACTAAAATCAAAACATTTGAAGATTTGGTTATCGAGCTTGGTTATGATCCCAATGATGTCAACCACTCATGCAAGCAAGGAATCAATTTGGTTGTAGAGATTGTGTTCAAGTATGGGGTTAGTACAATGAGCTATAAGGATAGACTGTGACAGCCAAAGTGTAGTTTTATTGGCAAAGAACCATGCTTATCATTTAAATACAAAGCACATTGATGTTCAGTATCACTTTGTGAGGGATATGTTTGAGGATAAAAAGGTGTTTATGGTAAAGGTGGACACTTTGAAGAATTATTCAGATGTATTGACAAACTCTATGAGCACTGAGAAGTTCTCTTGGTGGAGAGAAACAATGGGCAATGCAGGGCTAGGTGTGTGTTATATTATTTCCACGACCACCCCATGTGGGGTTGGGGGGTCATAGGGGGGTGGTAGGCCCCCCTGTATGTTGCATCAGCGCAACACCCTAGGAATTTTTTTTTGGGCCCTACATTAGGTGGGTGCACCTACCTATGGTTTTGTGCATGGATTTCCGACATGGTTTTGGGCATGATTCTTTTCTGTCCATGGTATTTGTAGATCCTGTCAGGAAACTACAGCTATGTTCTAATCTAGAGTTAGTGGATTGGGGTTTATGGATGCTTTGACACACACACACACACACACACATATATATATATATATATATATATATAATATATATATATATATTATATTATATATATATTATATATATATATAATATATATATATATATTATATATATATATATATATATATATATATGTAACATTGAAAGGAATATAATGAAAAATCAATCTAGTATTACCGATTTTGGGATCCAGGGGAAAATCTCTGTGTATATATGTTTGATGTTTTATGCTTTTTCCATTGTTTGTTTTATGCTATTAAGAATTCGTTTGCAGGTAATTTTTGTACAAGGATAAAACCTACACTTTTGCATGCCTATATCTCTTCCTTTACTTGCTTCTTCTTGCTCTATTAGTATCCAACCTTTTCCTTTTGACTTTTGACTTGCTAGCTTGGACTTGTGACTCTCTAGATAGATGGCATGAAGGTCCTATTATTTTCGACTTTGTAGGTCTAATAATATCTATATTAACATTGCATTTACCTCCACTTGTATTTACTGAACACTAACAATATTTTCATTATATTCATCACAACTTCTCATTTCAACTCTTAGGATTCGAAGCTCCCCATCGAATAAGGATAGTCCTCTTCTTTCTTTTTCCCAATTGACTCTTCCTCTTGATCATGTTGGGATTTATTTGTGCCATACTGTTCCATCCTACTACTCATCCTTTTTCTCTCTTGTCATTCCTTGATGTTAGTTTTTATGTGGTTATACACACATAACTATTATCCAACCAACAATGCAATATAACCACAATTACCCATCACCTTGGCTTATTTACAATAAGCATGTTGAGGTGAAACCACATGAAACATAAAATCTCATTTAGTATGTAGATTTAAAGATAAAAAAAACTAATTAGATATTTGATCAAATTGAACATTATATCCACTGTAATTTAAAATAAACAAACATCTGTAACAAAAAGGAAGTTAGCAGGGTAGATACTCATCCATGTGTGTTTGCATGTGAGCCTCTTCAGGTCTAGTGTTGATTCAGGTGGATATTGGTAGACACTTTCCTATTCCACCTAGACCTCTAGTCGATTTCATCAGTTTCCTTGATTATAGCAGCATTTACTACTTTTCACAGTTTTTTGGGTCCTAAACTTCCAAAGTCGTTTTGATCCCCTAAACGATGTTTTTTTGAGGTTCGCAACAAGATGCAAGCATACTACAAATCTTGTAGTATCAAAGATACCTTTATAATGAGGTATCGTATGCACCAAATGGAGATCATATGACCAAGTTACGACCCTGGGAAGTTGGCTACCAAACTAACCCCATTGGGGCCCATAAACTCTTGGCATTCCATCTCCTAGGGTTAGGATTTTCGTTGTTTAGGCTTTCCCTTTGATGTTCAATAATAAAAAGGCCCTTGAGCCTCACTGTAACATATTTCAAAGGCATCCATCTGCCACATCTCTTCTTAGAGATAACCTACCATCACCCGAGCTAGTTTATTTCCATTATATATGTAAGCATATTTCAGTTCTTTAATATTCATGAAATGAAGATATATTTCTATTGCATCTCTGTGTTTATATTTATATATGTATTATTTTGCATTTCTGTATAAGTCTAGATCGATGTTATCAGAGTTGTATGCTTTTTCTATACTTTTCTTTACATGTCCTCAACAAGGCCAGGGTATAAGGAGTTAGGGCTCGAACTGGTTGAATGTTTGCAAGACCAACCTCACAAACCTCGACGACCTCTAATGGCATAAGAAAAGAAAGATGAGGGAGTAGGATATCCCTTCAAAATATTGCTCGAACAAGCTCTTGAGTGACAAAGTAACACGATGATGGATAAATTTTCCTAGATCCTTCAACGGATACCCATAGGTGACACATATTCATCCAAAAACCACTCTGGAGGCGCCACTCCCTTCAAGGCACAGGTTAACTTTGACATTTCCATATTTGAACGCCAGACAAATGCAAACACGATAGATAGATGGTTAAATTTGTTGGAAGGATATTTTTTGGTTCATGATTTTTCCAATAGGGAAAAGATTACTTTTGCACTCCTAAAGGTCACCCCCCATGTCAAGGACTGGTGGGAAACCTACTGTGAATAAAGGGATGAAAGGGAAGCCTCACTGTTTTCTTCTGCACTCACTTGCAATTATTTATGAGACGCCATTAAGGAACAATATTACCCCATGGGGAGATATGAGGACAAGTATATACAATGGACTACACTGCGGTAGCAAAAGGATCAAGTTGTGCATGAGCTGAAAAATATTTTCTATACCCTGCACACAAAGTTGGGTATCAAATATTTCGAGAAACATATGGTCCTCAAGTGTTGCATTTGTTTGCACAAATACATTCAGGAGGAAATGGTGTTTGTGGACATCTCCTCGCTTAGTGTAGCATACCGATATACTACCAAGATTGAGAATAAATTCAAGCAGAAGAAGTGAGACCTTGGATCTACGATCCCAAAGCAGAGAAAAGGTGCCCCCAAGCCACAAAGAAAAGGCTAGAGTCAGGTTGCGACCCCCTAAGACAAATTCTCAAAGCTGCAAGGCAAGAATAATGGGAACGAGAAGAAATACAATGACAAGTGGTATGAACATGAACCAATGTTGCGCGAAGCAAGTACTGGTGGCCGAGCTAAAAGAATCAGTGACAGATGCATGATCTAACTTTGAGTCAAAACCTAACAAGGCAATCAACAAGGGAAAGCATATCATTGGCACTGAATCCACTACAATAGTAGCCACCACCAAGATCCAAAAGGTGGAACCTGAGGGTCTAGACGAGGGGGAGTGCTTCTTCCACTTGTAGATGTGGGTAAAGGGTTCACCGATGCAGTTCATCATTAACAGTGGGAGCTAGAAGAACCTGATCTCAGTTGAGGCTATTAAGATATTGAATTTTCATATAACGTTATACCCGAAAGATATCCGTGTCAGCCAGTAGTGTCACTTGCCTAATAACATCAAGCTCTTTGCAGATGAAGAATTTTGCGATGTTTTCCTTTTGGAAGTCTATGATGTTTTATTAGGTCATCCATACCTCTGGAAGCATCATGTTGTATATGAATGTAGACTTGTTCTGTTATTATTACTTTGGGTCATAAATTGTACAAGATACCAAAGGTATCATCACTTACTACCTTTTCTTTGATCTTTGATAAACAATGTAGTAATATAATTTCCCAGACCGAGAAATTTGTATTCCTTATGGTTCATCCTTAGAATAAGAGGAAGATTGTGGCCAAATCCACAGACTCCAGACATGGCTCCTTCACACGACAACAATAGATGGACAAGGTCATGGAGGATCACATGGACATATTCACCTCACCCACAAGGGTACCCCTACATTGTCAGGTCAAGCACTCCATAGATCTAAGCCCAGGTGCGCCGCTACCCAATGGACCAATCTACTAATGCTATATTATGGACAACAATGATATAAGGAGGGATATTCAAGAGTTGTTGCAGAAAAGGCACAACAAGCAAAGTTCATCACCCTATGGGAGCCTGATCATGTTGGTACAAAAGAAGGATGAAACCTGGAGAATTTGTATTGACTATCAGGTGATGAATAAGATCATTGTCTAGAATATGTATCTAATCCCATAGATTGATGACCTTCTAGACTAGATCAACGGGGTCAAATATTTCAGCAATATTGACTTGAAGTCTGGCTATCACTAGGTATTTATTGAACCCTACGATGTGTGGAAGATTGCCTTCAAATCCAAGAAGGGCCTTTCCGAATGGTTGGTCATGACTTTCGGGTTGACGACTACCCTAGGAAACTTCATGCAGCTGATGGAAGACATCTTGTGGTCCTCCACCAACTTGTTCATGGTAGCATACCTGGATGACATCTTGATCTTCATCTAGTGTTAGGAAGAACACATGCACCATATTCGACGGGTCCTCCAAACCCTCCAACAAAACAAATTGCCTGCCAATTTAGAGAAATGAAATTTTGGTGTGACCCAGGTTCAATATTTGGAGTACATCATTGATGAGTAGGGTGTTCACATACACCCAACCAGGATAAAAGTTATTAGGGATTGTCCAACTTGAACCACTCTAACAGAGCTCCGCATATCTCTAGGTCTTGCCAATTCCTATTGCAGGTTCGTGTTGGCATTCTCTCATATCACTTGGCCTTTGAGTCAAGTCACCAAGGGTAGAGTGAAAGAAAATTTATTTTGGTCTGAATCCCACTAGAAGGTGTTTTCCGAGTTTAATCATCACCTTTGATTTGCACTGGTGCTCACATTATCATACCTACAACAACCATTTGATATTGAAAAATATGTCACCGACTATGTTGTTGGCACAGTTTTGACCCAATAGGGGTATCTGGTGGCATATAAACATGATATAGTTTCAGAAACAATTCAAAAGTATCCCACCTATAACAAGGAGATGTATTCCAATGTGCTAGACTACCGACAATGGAAGCATTACATTATGCGAAAGGAAACAATCATCCACATAAACAACCAACCCTTGCAGTTCATACAAGCATAAGGAAAGTTGCATAATGATTGCCATTAGAAATGGTCCACCTATTTGCAACATTTCCATTTGAACATTAAGTACAAGAAGGGTAACACCAATAATGTTGCAGATTGCCTCAGCTGATCATACGATTATGGCATTGACCACTGTGCTCAGCTGTTGTGGACACGAGACTTTAGGATGGCTGCATCTTTACAAGAGTGATCTAGAATCCAACACCACATAATAGATGCTCCTTGAATGTAAGCAAGTCCCAGATTATCACCTCCAGGACACATTGTTATGCCACATGGAACACCTATATGTTCCTTCAAGTGAGCATGACAATATGATTTGGGAGGCACACTACAGTTGGGTCACTGGACATTTCGAGGTAGAAAAGATAATGGCAATGCTGCAAAAGTATTTTTATTGGCTGAACCTTTGACAAGATGTTGGGAAGTACATCAGGTCCCGCACTTCATGTGCCATTTCTAAACCTACAATCAAGAATAAAGGCATGTATCCTCCTTTGTTAACTCCTAAACAACCCTAGGAATCCATCTCCATGGATTACATGTCGGGCCTTCCTTCTACTAAGTATGGCGAAAACTGTGTTTTCATGGTCGCCAAAAAATTCTCTAAGATGGTCATTCTAGTAGCATGCAAGAAGAGTATCACAACATAAAGAACTGCCAAACTCTTATTTGAATGAGTATGGGTACAATTTGGGATCCCACAATCCATTATCTCATATCAATATAGTCATTTCCTAGGTGCATTATGGTCATTGTTGGATACCAAGCTCACTAATTCCACCACCTTCCACCCCCAAATTGATGGCCAAATAGAGGTTGTCAACAAGATGATCATGCACATCCTGTGCACGTACAACTTGAAGCACCCTCCCACATGAGATGAGAGCTTGCCCTATGTCTAACACAACTACAACATGGCTCTCCACAGCTCAACTAGCCACAACCCCTTTCTGGTGGGATTGGGATTCCAACCACTATGTCCCATTGATGTTGTCAATGTACCATTTGTAGCTACTCAGGCGGATTCAACTCATATCTAGTCTGAAGTTGACAAGGCTAACAAATTCATTGAGAGAATCCAACACATCCCTCAATAAGTCCATGACATATTGGACAAAGAAAATTCTAAGTACAAATAGCGTAATGATCAACATCGGGTTCCACGCAAGTTCCAGGTGGGTGACAAAATTTATTACATTTGCAGAAGGAGCACCTTGATGGGGAGCACCGCAAGATTTCCTCGCTCCGATATGGGCCTTACACCATCAATAAGGTTGTAGGGGACAATTATTTTGATCTCAACATTCCACTCTTCCTTGGCCTACACACGATATTCAATGTGGATCGGCTACAATCATACTTTCCGCCATTTTTTGGACACATATGACATTGTTGAGAAGATGACACCAAAATAGCTCAACCTAAGTTGTATCGAACATGACACACTAATAGGATCATGGATACACACAACGATCCATTGATATTGAGTTGTCAAAGTATGTCAACTCCTTCATGAGGGCAAGTGGCTCACTAGGGACTAGGTTCAAGAGAAATTTCCTCACCTCATGGAGGCTTTGCATGCAATGGGGACCATTTCTTCCTAAGGGGGGAGGACTAATCCAAGTGGATATTGGTGGCCACCCGCCTATTCCACTTATACCTCTAGTGACTTTCATGAGTTCCCTTGATTATAACAACATTTACTATTTTTAGTAGTTGTTTGGGTTATGAAATTCCAAATCTATTATCACCCACTAAAAGCTGTTTTTTTTAGTTCTATAGTAAGTTATGCAACTAGTAAAAATCCTATACTACTTAGAGAGACCTTTCTAATGAGGTATCATACGTGCCAAATGAAGACCATATGACCAAGTTACGATCCCAAGAAGTTGGCTACCCAACTAACCCTAACAGGGCCCACAAACGCTTGGTTTTCCATCTCCTAGGGTTAGGGTTTTGGTTGTTTATGGTTTCCCTTTGATTTTCAATAATAAAAAGGCCCTAGAACCTCATTGTAGCATAGTTTAGAGGCATGTAGCTGCCACATCTTTTCTTAGAGATAAGCTACCATTGCTTGAGCTAGTTTATTTTCATTCTATATGTAAGCATCTTTCAGTTGTTTGATATTAATGAAATGAAGATTTATTTCTGCTCCATCTTTTTTTTATGTTTATATTTGTATTTTTTTGCATTCCTACATAACTCTGGATCAAGTGTTGAACCATGCTCTGATACCACTTTGTAATAGACCCTTCCACTCCCTTGGATTATTCTTAGGTAATGGAAGATGTTACATCAAAATTTTCCCAATCTCCAAGGTCTGTTATGAAGGTGGGGTCACAAAAACCCTCATTTTCTAACTTACTTGAAACACAAAAGTTCTAGTGATTTTTTAAGGATTCAAATATTATGCCTATGTATAGTATTGTAAGCGACTATTTAGGCGACTATTTTGATTTGAAAAGTAACACATATAGAATGTAGGCAAATATTTAATAAAAAACATGTAATTTACTATTAAAATTGGTAATATTTTGGTGAATATCATCCATTTAATCACATATATATAAAAATGGGTGATTTTTTCACTAAATTGGTTATTATTATTATTATTTTCAGAAAATGTCCAAAAAATAGTCAATTAGCGAAATTTCGCCCATAAAATTTTCCTTGGACAAAACAAATGCCACCATCTGACTGGCTCATCAAGAGATTTCCGATGATATACTTTTTATCTCGATCTGATGCCAAGATCAAAACTATGCCCATTTAAAGATTTACTCATTTAATCCTTTCCACATTAGCTCACTGCCATGTGGCACTGCCAATTGGCATATGTGACCTGCACGACATTAGCATGCCCTGTACCGTTGCACCAAGGTAAAAGGTGAACACCTCTCCAAACTAGCGCGATGTGACAAAAATATTAATTTCAATTGACAAAGGGATTCTCCATCAAGTGCTTCCCATTAGCCTTTCATTAGAGGAAATTTAATTTTAAAAATTTAACATTAAATTTCCACGTCATAATAAATAAGCCAATCAAAATCCTTTAGAATTTAAAAAAGATATAGGTACCTAATATGACATGACAAATTTTAATTATTTAATTAAGGTATAAGTGAATTTTTTTAATAATATGATTTACCTACCTTAAACATGAATGGTGCCTAAGAAACCTGAAACTATATTAAATATTAAAAATAAAATTAAGTGAGCCTATCTGTTAAGAGAATGTGTTTCCTTGTAAGAGGACACAAGTTAAAAACCAGAGGGGGGTAGAGTATGTATGTCTTTGTAGATTTAGCAGTCAAATCACTGCGTAGAGGTGGGTCCCTTGTCCCACAAACAAGGGGGTCTCATACACCAATTTGGTGTGTTGCTTGGTTGTGACCTTAAAATTAGAT
>APFE030192946.1:16296-55238 GCA_000404065.3 Pinus taeda
AAATACTAAAAAATAGTAATATTTTAAAATTTTAAAATATTAATGATGATGATGATTAACGTCCGCTAATACCAGTGTGGTCTATTAGACCTTAATAAGTGATTAATTGCAACTTTTTAAAATTTTCTTTCTATGATAAAAAAGGAGGGAAACAAACACTCCAAAATCACTATAGTTCTGATGACTTAACAAGTCAGGAAGGTTGGATGTGTGGAAAATGTTTTGGAAATGAAAACGAACATAGTAAGAGCCAGACAATTTAAGAGAAAATGTTTTTCATCTTCAACCCTCGTAGTATCGCAAAGCTGACAGGTTCTTTTGTCCAAGGGTGTTTTGGGGATAGTCCAATATCCAGTTTCAATATGAAGCTCACGAGAATTAGTTCTAATCTTTGCAATGTTCATTATTATCTTAGTATAGGTCAAGACAAAGAGATATTTCGGGTTAGCAAGGGTAGAGAAGATCTCATCCTTGTACCTTTATCCCCAATGATTTATTACTTTTCTTGTGTTAATAAAGAAATATTATTATATATATAATATATATATATATATATATATATATATATATATATATAATATATATATATATATATTATATATATATATATATATATAATATAATATATATATATAGATATCTATCTATATATTATATATATTATATTATAATTCCACCCGTATGATATGATATGAATAATTTCCAACCCGTATAAAAGTGACATTTACTTGGGTAATTTTGATAAAAGTAAAATAATGAAAATGAAATATTAAAAAATTGTCTACATGGAATTACTTTATTAATTTTTTCTTAGATGGCTAATGTTAAACTTCTTGCTACTTTCTCATCCAACATGATTTGATAGACCACATTTGCTAGCCCCATACCTTTCGATAGTTAACAAGGTGGGGTCCACTATGTGTCATATATGTGACTAAACCCCTCACAGGTCTCCCCTTCACTTTCTCCATGTGGCCACTTTGCCAAGTGGGTGATCAATATCAATTGCGAGGCTCCCTGCCCAATCTAGGGAGGTCTGCAATTGTTGAATGTAGCACATTCATTGATGGAAACTTTTCTTGTTACGTGCTTTCTATCAAGCATACTCGCTTCCTCAAAAAATCTCTATAGATCTAGGTGCTAGACAAACAAGACAACGAAGATCAATTAACAAGAATTTTCCAGTCTAACAAGGCCAAATTGAGACCGTGCCTTCCATTACTTCTAATGTGTTGTGACACATGGAACCACCTATAATCCATGTCACCCAATGTCACATCACATACCTCATTTTCCCCTTGCTGACATCAGGATGATGTCACCTTGCCACATCACATGCTTTGACAAATGCCACATGTCACCCAAAACAAACATTTTATCCATCCCATTGGACTAATTCTACCTTCCACATGTTAGAACTAAGAGGTTCCATGTTAGCATGATTTCCACATCACCTCCTTCATGGCATCCATGTATCCCTATCCAATCTACATGGAACTTGCTACCTCAACTCATTTAGTAGGTTCCCCAAGGTCTAGTCCCCTTCATGCACTTAACGATTTCCATGTTATAACAATTCGGTTTGCCCACACTAGGCTCATCCACCCTGTATGCATGTCAACATGATCAACACTTTCATGCTGGGGGGGGGGGGGGTTCATGCCCAAACCAAGCGTGGCAAGATGACAAACTCTCTGTCACACACTTTCTATTATAGCACTAACCTCTAAGGAGGCAGCACTTGATAATGGGGTGAGGCATGAGATTATGCACTAATCCTCATTGAACCATTAATCGATTTGCAAACTATGATATTAAGTGGCTTCCTTCATGATTATCCTACAATTACTAAAAAATATGATCTCCTTCACTCTTCTGCTAATTTTAAGAAATCTTTTGTAATCGTTGATGTGCCAGAGCTGACCCGAGTACAAACCTAACACTCTGCAAACTCAGAGTTGGAAATCTTAAATATTTCAATGGCTTTATGAAGCCTTTATTGGTCTCGATTGCGACTCAATAGTATTGCTAAGACAAAATTAAAACATTCATTCCAAAATTCCAACTTTTCAATAATTACCTCAAGCTAGAGATACATCCAAAAAAGTCAACAACATGTGTGCCATCAAATCACTATTATCAGTAGTTATTTTCATGTCCTCATGCAATCTAGTCACATTTGCACATACATATATTCAAGAACATTCATAACATCCACATAAAGCTAGTATTTCCAACTTAGCAAAAAGGAACATCAAGGCCTATTTCCTATCAAGGACATGCAACAATTTCCAATCACCATTCCAGATAACACAGAGTGATACATTATTCAATAATATATCGTTCCTAGTAATCAATATAGGTTCATTATACACAAATCATGGCACTTACCTTAGTGGCTAAAGATCGTTGGAAACTAAAGATGGAAATTCAACTCTCCACCCAATCATAGGCCAACTGCACCACAATATTTCTTGCAACTGTCCACCCCCAGTCTAGATCCACAATCTCATGGATTTCAATCAGACTCAACTGGAATAAATTCTCATCTCCAGGAGTATGGGATCACTTTTCAGGTGGTTTAACAACTGTATCCTTAAGGCAAGTACTGTAGGAACCTGTACCCCATAATCTGGGTGGTTTATCAGCTTACTTGAAAAGCGATAAGTGGTTTGTCAAACCTCTCAAAAAGCAATTTGTGTTTTATTTTGTTAGGTCCCTATAATACTTGTGTAGCTCCTTATTTTTATTGTTAGTGTAGCCCCTTATTGCTATTGTTTTTCCCATGTAGTCCCCATATTATTATTATTTTTTCCCTACACAAACACACTATTATTATTGTTGCGCCCTCACATTATTATTGTTATGTAGGCTTTGATTATATTCGGACCCCTTAGACTCCTATATATAGAAAATAGTTTTTTTCATTTGAATCATCCAAAAATTGTTAATTTATGTAATGCAAAGGAGGTTTCCCACTCAAAGAGGATAATTTTAATTCATTGATCCATCTTTTTGTGAGATGGTTGCATAACATTTGGTATCAGAGCTTTGGATTCTAGGGTTTCACTTCTTCAAATGGGGCATCTTGGAATTTTCACTATAAAGTTTTTTCCACGAGGCTCTAGAAGCTAAAAAATATAGTATGTGGAGCCAAAATCTTGGTTAACTTCGTGTAAAAATTTAAAAGTTCGGTTTGCTATATTTTCAGAGATATGATATGAGAAAGTTAGGGTTTTTGCAGGCTCCAAAATTCTGTCTCAAACATGTGACCTGGGGAAAATCGTCACAACTTTCGTTCAAGGATCATATTTTAATTATGTAAAAAGTGGCTAAAAGCATGGATTGTAGTTTCCTGTGTTTCAATTTTAGGGCTGAAGGTTGAAACAATAAGACGTGGCATCTCGTACAAATCCACTCTACTAAACCATTCCATAAATAGGTCATTGTGGGAGATTTGACATAAATCTTTCTCTAAGAATCCAATCATGATCAGAATTGTGGGGTTGGAAATACGACTCATAGGGATACCACAGGAAGAAATTTCAAACCTTGGAGATCCAAAATTACATAGATACAATAGATTCAATATCGCGTTCCCACATAGAAAGAAAAAGGTGTGCATTTTTTTTTTAAATTTTGCATAAGTCTTGTTTGAAAAATCAGTTTGAAGTGATTCAAGGGTCATAGTGAAGCATAAATATAATTGTTTGATTCCAAAATTACTCAAACCAGGAAAATGGAAACACCTAGTAAGCAACTAGAAATATCTACTATGACGCATGAAGAAGAGGAAGAAATGTAACATGATATATCAAAATTACAAAACCATGTGCAACAAATTTCGCTCTCACAAAGAATAACCAAAAATGAAATGGAAGCTAAGATGGATGGTTTGAATAATAATTTAAAATCAGAAATGGAAGGTTTGAAGTATGGCATGAAAGCTAATATGGATGGTATAGAAGAAAAAATTGAATGCAACATGGAAGATTTGCAGAATGGTTTAAAAGCAGGCATGGAAGTATTGAAGGAAGATTTAACAAAGTTGCTACAAGAAATGCTTCCTAATGGCGAAAAGGTATTATATGAAACTCATGATGAGAACAAAGGAAATGTTAATCATGATTTCATAGACTCTAATGTTGGATTGAAGACCCACCATATTCCCAAGATCAATATGAGGAAGTTTGATGGCAAGGATTCGGTAACAGGGATACTACAAATGGAGCAATATTTGATCTCCATAAGGAGAAACACACACAAAAGGTACGCATTGAAAATCTATATCGAGAACCCAATCAGTTTGTATGGTATCGATGGCTTTGTTCTCATAAACTACTTTTAACTTGGTCAATTTTTATAGAGGAAATGATAGCACATTATGAGGATACAAAGAGCAACACCTTCTTTAGAAAATTTATAAATCTCAAACAAAAAGGTTCAATGGCGGAGCACATTGAGGACTTCCAAAAATTGAATATAAGGGTAAATGATATTCCAAAGGAGCATAGTTTGATGTGTTCATAGGGACTTTAAAGGATAGCATCCAACATGAGGTTAGCCTTTCGGAACCTGATTCATTGGAGAAGGCATTCCGGTTGGAAAGAAAAATTGAAAGTGTTTTCCTTTGTAGATAGTCTTAGGCTAAGGGTTGTTCCAAAGCATCTAAAGTAATGTTTTTAATTTTAAATGGATGACCAATGCATAAACTTTTAAACATATGTAAATCCAAATTATTTCTGAGGAAACAGAAGGGTTGATTCTTTAATATTAACATAATTAAGCTTTAAAAATGATATGGAAAGTAGAAGTAAAGAAGATATATAATTCCTTAAATATTCAGATTGAACATCTCATTTCTTATATATAGCAGATGCATATACAAATTTTCGATAGCCAAACACTACATGTGAAAGAGATGACAAAAGGAAACAATTTAAAATTTTAGATGAATTAACTAAGACAAACTATTTCAGTTAATTAATCTCTTTAAATAATGATAAATTTGCAAGAGATTTCAAATAGATTGATATTCAATCTAATATTACCTAGACTTATATGCTACCTTGAACATGTGCAAAGAAAATATAAAAATAAAGGCATAATCAAATACTAGAAGAACTCACAGAGATACAGAAGCTGCTAAGAATGAATCCAAAATCCTTCTATTAATCTTCAAAAATAGTTCTAAAAGTTACAAGCATGTTTGTTGGTTCATCACAAGGGTTCAACCCTTTCTTCTTTGAATTTCAAAATATTTATAGAGTTCGAATTTCAAAGATATCTAAACCAAAATCAAAATTTATTACAAAATATACTATCATCCAAAATATTTGGGATATTACAAAATTAGAACTAAAAATAGTGGATCTAAACTAATTTCAAGGGTTGTTGTTGATGATGGTAGCTGGAAATCTGCTTTTTTTGTTCACTGCGCTTGAAAATCTGTGGTCTACTTCTGAAATTATGTTGTCTGATGCTTAAATTGAGTTGTCTACTCCTGAAGTTTTGCATTGTGTTGCTATTCGATGAACTAACACAATTTATCCCATCTATTTCATCAGGGATAGAAAATTTTAACAATTTTCTGTATGACTCATCAACTTCAATATATTTTTCAAAAGTGGGCCTAGTTAGAAACAAATGTTTGATTTCATACTGAATTAATAAATCATAACTTCAACCTTCAATTAAGGTTTTCCCAGTAATAATTCCTTTGATTTTGGAAAATTTGGTCTTGTCCACTACTATACCATGTAATATTTGTTGATACTCTTCAAGTGGGATCAATTTTCCACTTCTATCCTACAAATCTTGAAGTCATTTCTAATGTAAAACATTGAGTTTCCTATGAAATTTCTTAATCTAAGCCTCCAAATTATGACACTTGTTCTCGAGCCGTAACATAAAAGTTTTCTTGGTTAAAACCTTTTTGACCTCCAAGACAACTTCAATTATGTCTTCAATCCCGAATTATTCAAGCTCATCTTTTTTCTTGGAGTTTAGGACTTTGATTATCCTTGTAGCGACTCCAGGTTTGGGATCTAGGTCCTTCTTTATTTCTACTACTGCTTCTTGTGACCTATGGAATCGATATTCCCTATTAAACGTAATTTCAATTGAAGGTCATAACTCAGTGAATGATACATAAATGTTTATCAAAATATTTTCTTTGACCTTAGAAATAGTTTGTGCAATTAAAGATTCATTTTCATAAACTTCTAATTGTTGAGGTAATTTATAATTCTTTTGAATCTCAACCAAATATGCATTATCAGATTTAATCTTCTGTTCTTGGATATTTTGGAGTTGCATTTGAGGTTTTTCAATTTCTTGATCCTTCAAAGACAAGTATCCTATGGCCTTTGACAGTTGTTTTACTGAGTTAGTAGACTATGCTTCTATTGTGATGATTGTTCTTGTAGATGTTCCTATTGTTGATGTACCTATTGTAGAAGTAGTAGCTATAGGAGTGGAAGCCGAAATACTGATTTGCTACTCTTTTTCTTTTAGGAGTGACTCCATGTTAGCTTCCATTTTTTGAATTTGAAAATTTTGTTCAACTATCAAATTGAACATATTTTCTTTCTCCCTTTCTAGCTGACCAAATTTCCTAGCTTGTGGATGTTTAGAAGTAGGAAGTTTAAGTTGCTTCCTCAATGCTTGAATATCACCATTCATATTTTTTTATCATTTCTTTTGCCACTTTCATATTACTAGGATCATATCCTAGCTTGGTCACTAGATTTTCAAGAGCTTTGATTATGGTATCTTTTGGCAGGGATGACATTCTCTCCATCTTCAACTATGTATGAATATTGTTAAGGGAAGCTTTCAGTTTGGAGGTTTCCATTGCTGAACTTGTTAGTGTGGAATATATTGTCTCACCAACCTATTTATGTAGGTCAATTTGATTAATGGCATGAATTTTCTTGGTGTCAAAAGAAAAAATGGATGTTTTTTAATCTTCTGCACTCTTAGGGAATAGAACTTTAGGTTCAAATAAAGCTAATTAGAATTGTACCTTCTCAATATCAAGTGAAAATGAAAGTCTGTTTTGTGTAGTGGAAGAATGCTTCCAAAATTTTGAATAGGTAGTGGCCTTTAATGATTCATTCTTCCTTTTAATTTCTCTCTATCTAGCGAAAATATTTTGTTGCGTTGTATCATGAGAAACAGAGGATATAAGAGAATCTATAATTTCTTCAATCTATGGAAAAGAAGTGGTAGGAAAACCTGATAGCACCATTGTGGCTTGCTCCTGTGAATTCTTATCCTCTTAAGACTCTTGATTTTTTTTCTTCTTTCTCCTTTTAAAAATTGTAGAACTTGTGGCTTGAACTTCTGAGTCTATAGGAGACAAAATTTCTCTTGGTCTTTTGGTTCCTTTTTTGTGAGGAACTAGAGTCTGTGAAGATGTCTGACTAACAATCTATTCTTTAGCTTCCTGTCATGTATTATCTTCCTACTCTTCTTGATTTTCATATTCTTCTATCTCTGGCCTGGTTGTATGTACATGTGGAGTTGTTTTCTTCTCAACTCTCAACTTCGAAATGATTCGTGAGGGAGCATAGGACCAAGTAAAGCTCAAATTGAATTTCATTTGTTTTAATAAAACATTTCCCCCCTTCATTGATGCCCTATTATTGACAATGAAAGGGCCAATTTGTGCCTTTAACTTGAATTGGGCTTTCTGTTTTCTAGATACAAAATGCATATCATCCATGTTCATCATTTTCCTGATGTATTCCAAGGAAAAAATCTTGTTTTGCACAATTATTGGTAACTTGTAGGGAGGAAGTTCACATCCATATATTCTTATTTCTGTATAATTTTCGTAGAGTTACCAATCTCCAATTTTTTATTGCTCAGTAAGGTAGAGAATTCTTCTGAATTTAGATGAAATCCTTGGTAGAACATCACTCTTAAGAAGACATAAATACATATGCAAAAAATTGTTTACATAATCACTGAAGGAATACTCTTATGTGTTCTTCCTTACCAAGAAATTCCATTGAATGACTAACTGAGGCTTTCCTTTTGCATCTAACTTTTTCAATGGAAACTTAAACCTATCTACTTAATAAATAAAATTAAATACACAAGAATTGACTGATGTTTAAAAGTACCTTCAGTAGAAAACTTTAAAAAATGATGATGAATATTGTCTACCAAAAACTAATTGTAGTTGAAAATCAAAGAGGGATTATTACCCATGGAGAACACCGATAAAAATCCCAGTATTACTTAATCGAACCACTAATCGGTAGGGTAACCTAATAGACAAGTGACCATGGAAATGACCTGCCTATAAATTTTTGGGAAAATTGAAGTAGAATAGGGTGGATTAGTTCTAAGAAACTCAAAACTCTCAGGTAAGAATGACTCAAAGATTTAGGATCACTGAGGAAATGTGAGTTTTGGGTAAATCTCCATGAGGGAATCAGTAGAAAAATGGTGCATAGGAGTTGCAGAATTGATTTGTACTGCTTGACATATGGACTCAAGAGTAACAACAAATAAAACTTCATTATTTTGGGCAATTACACCCCTCTGACTAGGAAGATATCTGAGATGACACCAGGTAACAAATTTAGGGAAATTATGGATCCAGGGAAAGATGATTTGAGGAAGGAAAGACTCCCAAAAGATTAATTCATCACTAACATCGAGGAATTTATGGTTTTCCCAATTGTGGAGTTCATAAAGATCAGACTTGCACTGGTTTTCTGAGATATTGTATTACGTATCCTCTAGACGAAGCTCATCTAGGTTAATTACAGAAGGCATCATAAGTGTTTCTACAACTAATTTTGACTTGCCTTTAGATGAAGACATCATAAATAGCAATTACAGACTAGAGTGTCAAATTACCAAACAAATGTCGATCACTGTCAAAAGAACAATGGCTACGCAACTGGTGGAGTTTAGAATTGCATTGGACATGCTGTGCGTTGAAATGGTGAAAAGGAATATTCAGAGTGATACGTGGTTCTAAAAAAAGGTAATTTGAATGATTAAAGAGGTTATATCCATTTTTAGGCTCGTTAAATTAATGAATTATATGTTGGTGAGAAAAATTAATGATTAAACAGTTATATGAACATTTTGTGGAAGGACCTAAATGGCACAATAATTATTTTGTGGGGGCGAATAGGAGAGGGACATATGGCAAGGTGTGAGTAGGCATGGAAGTGGAGTGGGAATGGGAAGTGGTGTTCGGAGGGGGGTTGGTGGTTAAAGGTTTAAGAGTGGGGAGTCCCAAACTTACTGTGAAGCACCACGTATGAGTGGGCGGTAAACTGAAATTTGATTTTTGGACCACCCCACCCCCCGGGTTAAACTTTGATATTGCGAGGGGGCCTCGAATTCATCCCTTATCGTTGATGCGGTTAGGGATGATATCCTCCATGGATTTCCATTTGAACTTTATGACAATGAGACAAAATCTCGAATCATACTTTTATTTATAATAAAAATAATCCTTTAACAAAATATACAAAGGATTAAAATAATAAACATATAAAAAAATACCCATTTTCATTTCATCGCGACTTTGGGATTTTTTATTGTATTTATTTTATATACATATTTTTTATATCCCTTTTTTCAATTATTTTCTTTTGAATGTTTTTTTTCTTTATTTCTTTTTGTCATTATCTTTTCTTTGTTTTTTCTTATTTTTCATTTTTTGTTTCTTTCTTTTTTCTTTTTCAATAAAAATAAAAAACTAGGGTAAAACTAAATTACAACATTGGCTCCATCTAGGGACTGCTTCCCCTTGTAGGATGCATAGAACTTGCAGATCCATGTGCCGTCTCCTCAGGCTATGGAGTCTTTGTAGTGAAAATCATAATTTGACAGTGAAATTTAAAGAAAACCGGAAATTTAGAATGAGGATGGTTGTAGGCATCTAATACTGGATATAATGTTTGAGGTATTACCCATTGACTGGCAATGAAGAATATGGTCCTTCTAGATTGTGCAGAATGAAAGTGTTGTTACTCTTTACTTCTATAATGTTGAATGGTCCCAACCAGAAATTATTAAACTTTCCATGCTTGCCTCTTTCCTCTCTTCTAGCATCCCATCTTAAAACTAGATCACCTTGTCTAAAATCTCTTTCTCTAACCTGTCTATCATATAAGATTTTTATTTTTATTTTTATATTGATGAAGTTTGTGTTGAACTTGATATCTGTCTTGGTTTAGCTCAATTATTTGATTGATTATCCTTGAAAAATCATCATCTTCCTCATATGATTCCTGCAAACATTTCATGACTGGAAATGCTAGTTGTGCAGGCAAAATTGCTTCAATTACATAAACAAGTAACTTGGAAGAGGGACTTTCTAGTAGATCTTTTGGGTGATACTCTATTTGCCCAAATTGCATATTTGAGATGACTATCCCAACTTCTTTTGTGATATGAAAAAACTTTCTTGATTACTTTAACCATACTCTTATTTGATGATTATGCTAATCCATTACCTTGTGGGTAATATTGTGTAGAATGATGCAATGAAATATGATATTCTTGACAAAACTCTATCATTTTAATGTTGCTGAAAGCCTGTGCATTGTCTATAACTATTTATTGTGGGTAGCCAAATCTAGATAGTATATTCTCTTCAATGAATTTGATGACCATTGTATTTATTTTATTTTTAACATGGATTGCTTCTAGCCATTTGGTGAAGTAATTAGTGGCAATTAATATCCATATATGTTGGTTGTTGGAAGCTGGAACTATTTCACGTATAAAATCTAATCCCCCATTGTAAAAATGGAGCTTCAGTTAAAACTTGGACAAGGGGAAGTGATGCTAGCCTTTGTTTTCCAGCAAATACCTGACATGTGATACAACTTGTTACCTTTGCTCCAACTTGTGCAAACAATTTGGGCCAATAGAATCCTGCCCCCAAAATTTTATATGCAGTTTCCTTCCGAGCATAATGTCCTCCACAAATGTCTTCATGAAATTATTCAATGAATCCTTCAGTTTCACTTTCAATGAGGCATAAGAAAATGATATTCAAAGGATCCTTCTAGATTGATTCTTTGTAAATTCAGGAGGATACTTTAAAGCACGAAGAAAAATCACTATCTATATACCAATCTGAAAGTAAAAAATTGTCATCAATATGTAGAGGTAGAGGAACATGATATGAATTCGAAGATGGTTCTTGTGGATTCTTATCAGTTGAAATTTGAGAAGGTTCTTGTGGAGTCTCCTCATTTCAGATTTGAGAAGGTTCTTGTGGATTATTCTTTGCTGAAATTTGATAAGGTTCTTGTGGATTCTTCTTTGCTGAAATATGCAAAATGGTTTTGATACCAAGAATCTTATATTTTCATTGAGCCAAAAGTTTGGCTAAACCCTATCCTTTTACCAGTTTGGTGGGTTTGATATCCAACTCAAACTCAAGTATCTTGGAAATCCATCTTCCCCTCTTTCCATCTATATCAAGTTGTGTTAAAATTGTTTTTACTGCATTGGTGGGGACATAAGCAATAACAAGAGAGTGTAAGACATAAAACATGAATGGTTTTAGAGCTTGGAAAAGGTCATAGGTTTGCTTCCCTATGATGTCATATCTCAATTCAGTATCTCTCGTCACTTTATACAAAAATGAAATTGGCTACTCATACCATCATCATTTATTTGTAGTAAAGCAACAATTATGGTAGTGTCAGAGGCAAAGGAGAAGATACTGAACAATTTTGAGTAATTTGGACTAGCTAGTACTGGGGCTTCTAAAATGGCTTTCTTGATCTGTGAAAAAGAATATCTAGCTTGTACTTTCCATCTGACTTCATGATCCTTTTTAAGCATATTAATAATATCTTTCACAGTCTTAGCATAATTAGGTATAAATCTTCTTAAGAAATCTATTTTTCCTAAAAATCTTTGAGTTTCCTTTTTGTTTCTAGGTAAATTGATTACCTCAATTGTTGAGACTCTTTTTGGATCAATTACAAATCCTTCATTTGAAATTATATGTCCCAATAGTTTTCCTTCTTTCATGTCAAAAAGTGACTTTTTGGGATTAAGAGAAATCCCATATTTCCTGCATCTTTCAAAAAAAATTCTCAAGTGTTTCTCATCAGAATTAGAAAAAGCAATTAAATCATCAAGATAAATGACAATCAATATATTTATCCTACCAACCAATGTGAGATCCATTACTCTTTGAATTTTGCTCCAATGTTGATTAAACCAAATGTAATTTTGGCATACATGAATGTACCCCACGAAGTTGTAAATGTTGTTTTTTCTCTGTCTTTTGGACTAACCAGAATCTGGTTATATCCAAAAAATTCATCTAACGTTGAAATCCTATTTGAATTTGAAACCCTTTGAAATAATTGGTCCATTTTTTATAATGGGTAATTATCCTTTAAAGATAATTCGTTCATATTCCTAAAGTCAACACACAATCTTATTTCACCATTTTTCTTCCTAACATGTACTAGGTTTGCTATCTATTCAGAATATCTTAAGGGAACAATTATTTGCATCCAATAGCTTTTTAATTTCTTTCTCAATGATTAGAAGCAATACTAGATTTATTCTTCTTAATTTTTTCTAAAATGGTTTAGCGTCAGGTTTGAGAAGAATTTTATGTTCAATAATGGTTGAGTCACAGGTTCTCAATTCTTCAAATGGCCATGAAAATATATTTCTATAATGTCTGATAAGATTGATATATTTGTATTTGATTGCTTGAGGCAATGATGCTGAGATTTTAACATTTCTGATTTCTTCAGATGTTTCAATATTATAGTCCTGAACATTTTCTTGATGTGAATTTAACAATGAGTTTTTGACACATCATTATGATCAAAACGTTTTTCAAGGGGAACTAATCCTTTTGGAATGTAATTATTCGATAACTGAATGATATCATGATCAACAATTTTTTGTTCCAAATGTGAATTTTTATCATCCTAATTTGATTTAATTTCATCAATGTGTTCTTCTTCCACATGTAAAGCAGAAAATTCATTTATTGCTTGTAAAAAGTATTTTAACTATTCATAATCTTCAAAAACCTACCAGTGTTTGAGATTCTCAAGAATGGAAGGTCTGCATTTTACATCAATCTAATAATGCAATTGCAAAGGATCAAGAATTTTAAATAATTGGCATAAATTGCCAAAGCATCAACATGAACATTTTCTTCTCTTGGGATTGATGTGATATTGAAGGCTTGAAAAAAATTACCTGCAGAGTCCCAAACTTCATTTCTATAAGCACTAAGCCTAGGGTGCTTGGTTGGACAAAGATTTTTGATTTATCTTACAATTAAATCTGAATCACCAAATAAAACTAAGTTTTCAACTTTCAGACTCTTAGCTAACTCCAACCCTAAAATTAGGGATTCATATTTTTCCAATTGTTTGTGACCTCAAAATCTAATTTAAAAGATTGGGTTATATTTTTCTTATAAGGAGAGATGAGTACAATTCTAGCCCCTGCCCCATCTTTGGAAAATTCCTAATCAAAATACATTTTCCAAATGTCATTGTTCACAATTTGAGGGGTATTGACAGTTTCTTGAATGTTGATTTGAGGATTTGGGAGATCGTTAACAGCTAAAGTAAATAATCCAAAATCTTGATCGATTTCATAAATGGGATGATTAATTGCTTGATTTTCTTTACAAATTGTATTCATGAATATTACTTCTCTGTATAGTCTTAAATGTTCACCTCCATAAACTGGGATTGTAGCATAAGACATCTCCATTTGCAGACTTCCCCCTAGCTTGGCACAACAAGATCTGGATAATAAAATTCCAAATTTTGGTGGAATATCTGTAACAACAATGTCCAAGACTATACTCTTGACAGGGATCTAAGCAATTGTTACCACTAAATCCTTAGTTAATTTGAGGCAAGATACTTTCTTAGAATCAAAAGTATACATATCATGATATGGTCTAGTGATTTGCAATTGAAGTTGATTCATGATTACTTTAGTCATTAGATTATGGGAAGCACTAGAATATAAGATGCAATTATATAAAAGATAATCATGAATTTTCAAGGTGACTTAAAAGGGAGGTACAGTTTCATCAATAATATCAAAATTAGGACAAAACTTGATGTTTTTCATCATGTAAACTAATGACATCCCCCTGTGCATCAATACTTGAATATTGAATCAATTTAGAGACTTGATGTTTATAACCTAGATTTTTGGAGAGTTTAGATAATGGGATTGGAATTTTAACTCTCTCTAATTCTTTTTCAATACTAAAAACAATTGGAACAATTTTTTTCAGCAATATTCCATCCTTGTGATTGATTCTATGGTTGAATTAATGGTGTTTGTGTTTGAAATGATTTTACTTGAGGTTCATCAAAGGTAACATTTTCAAGGTGACTTAAAAGGGAGGTACACTTTCATCAATCATATCAGAACTAGGACCAAAAACAACTTGATTTTTTTTATCCTATAAACTAATGACATCCCTCTCTGCATCAATACTTGAATATTGAATCAATTTAGAGACTTAATGTTTATAACCTATATTTCTAGAGAGTTCAGATAATGGGATTGGAATTTTAACTCTCTAATTCTTTTTCAATACTAAAAAGAGATGACAATTTTTTCAGCAATGTTTTGTCCCCGTGACTGATTCTGTGGTTGAATTAATGGTGTTTGTGTTTTAGCTAATTTTAATTGAGATTCATCAAAGGTAACCTTTTTGACTGGCCTACCAGGTCTAGGTCTTGTTCTAAGGTCATACATTCTATTTAATTCAGGACAAGAAATTCATAAAAAGCTTGATAATTGGAAATTTGATAACTTTCTTCATTTTGAATTAAAGATTAATCTTGAGTAATTGGAACAATAACATTCTGTGATGATGTATCTTCAAAATAATTGATATCATTTTTATTGATAGGATCTGTTTCTTCAGGAGCTTGATCACCAATCATTACGGGAGGTTGAATTTGTTGATCAATGTTTAGTCTTTGCAGAATTGGAGGTTGAGAAGGTCTTTTGTATTGCACTTGTGGTGCGTTTGAAACTTGTTGGGTTACTCTAGGTTGAGTTTCCATTCTAGATATTATGTTAGATATATTTCTAAGTAGAGAAGTTATTTCATCAATTTATGATCTTCATCTTCAGTTTTTGATGAGGTACCTTCTTCTCTAGCTTTCATCCTCTTTTCAACCTTTTCTTCCTTAACTTTCAGTTTAGCAGGTGATGATCTATTAACTTCAACTTCAATTTCATTAGTTTGAATGTGTGCTAAATTTTCTGATTTCTCTCCCTAAGCATTACAAGAAAGTCATCTTCAAATGCTTTGGAAAACCTAGTCTTAGCAGCAGTTATTGGAGGTTTTCAATCAAGGGGCATTTTGTTATAGAGTGTATTGTATCTCTTAATGAAATCAACTACAGGTTCACTAGGGTTTCTTTTTAAGTATTAAAATTCAATTAAGTAATAAACATCATCCTTTTCAATTCCCCAATGGTTTTGAAAATATTAACTAGTTCAACCCATGAATTAATTGAATTAGCTTGAAGTTGTCTGAACCTTATCCTAACATTTCTTTCAAGGGATTGAACAAAAATTCTAGCGTGGACATCTTCATGCTCATTATTCATGTTACCAACATAGTCTAAGAATGCAACTAAGTGATCTTCAACAAATGGTCCAATCTCTCCATTAAATCTAGGCAAGTGTTTTAAATACCCATTAGTAAAAGAATGGAGTTGAGCTGTAGGTGGAAGAACTAAGGCTACATAACGTGCTGCCGCAATTGGTTGAATACTAGCCATTTGATGAGATGGAGTTGTCATTTTAGGAGAAACAACTTTACTAGAAGAAAGAGTCAATGAAAGTTTGGGTTTATGGAAGAATTGAGGATTATTAACTAACTTCTGAACTTCAGGAAGAACCTTTTCACAATCCTCAAAATCTAGAGGATTAGTATAAATACTAAGTAGAAGTGGATGGATAAGTATGTACAAAAGAATATTTGATATCAAATGGTTTATAATTAGAAAGATAAATTTTAGGATATTATCACTATCAGTAGGTTCGAAATGTGAAAAAGGAAGTTCAAATGCCTCAAGTTGATGGAATAAAAGTGCAGTTTGAAGATCTACTCATCTAAAAAGGAGTTATAAAAATTTTGGAGGAAGATCTAATAATTCAGCAAGTATTGGAGTTAATTGTGAAGGGTCAGATTGTGAATGTGCTTTAGATAGAGCAGAGGCAAAAATAGCAAGAGAGACTTCTAAACTATGTCTAATTGATGCAATTCTAACTAATCCCTCTGGATCTGATAAAGGAGAGAAAAGCTCTGGATCTGACTTTGATTTGGTATGCCGGCATGAATTCGGATTTAATAAGTAGAGTCGCCAGGTGAAGGATTTTAGCCTACTGGCCTCTTATTCGCTTTTAAGAGACAAGTATAATTGTTGTCCTAGGGAAAAGCTTCAATACTTATTCCTTGGTAACGACGCCAACCTGATGTTGTCCTTTGTAGTTAGTCCTAGGCTAAGGGACCGTGCCAAAGAATCTAAAGTAATGTTTTTAATTTTCAATGATGGCTAATGCTTCAACTTTTTAATGGATGTAAATCCTATTTATTCTCGAGAAAACAGAAGGCATTATTCTTCAATATTAACAGAATTAAGACTTAAAAATGATATGGAAAACAGAAGTAAAGAATATATATAATTCATTAGATATTCTAATTGAACATCTAATTTATCATATATAGCTGATGCGTATATAAATTTTCAATAGCCAAACAATACATGTGCAAGAGATGATAGAAGGAAACAATTTAAATTTAAAGGAATTAACTAAGACAAACAATTTCAGTTAATTGATCTCTTTAAATAATGATAATTTTGTCGCAGATTTCAGATAGATTGAAATTCAATCTAATATTAGCCAGACTTCTATGTTACCTTGAACATGTGCAATGAAAATATATAAATGAAGACATAAACAAATACTAGAAGAACTCACAGAGATACATAAGTTGCTTAGAACGAATCCAGAATCATTTTATTAATCTTCAAAAATAGTTCAGAAATTACAAGAATGTTTGTTGGTTCATGACAAGGATTCAACCCTTTCTTCTTTGAATTACAAAATATTTATAGAGTTCGAATTTCAAACATGTCTAAATTGGAATCAAAATTTATTACAAAATATAATATCCAAGATGTTTGGGATATTATAAAAATAGAACTAACAATAGTGGATTTGAACTGATTTTGAGGGCTATTTCTTATGATTGTAGCTGGAAATTTGCTTTTTATGTTCACTTCCCCTGAAATTCTATTGTCTGTTGTTGAAATTTGGTTTTCTGCTCCTGAAATTTTTGCATTTTGTTCCTATTCAATTATCTCACACATTTTATCGCATCTCTTTTAACCAGGGATAGAAAATTTTAACAATTTTCTATATGATTCATCGACTTCAGTATATTTGTCAAAAGTAGGCCTAGTTAGAAACAAATGCCTAATTTCATGCTGAATTAACAAGTCATAACTTAAACCTTCAATGAAGGCTTTCCCAATAATAGTTCCTATGATTTTGGTAAATTTGGTCTTGTCCACTATTACATCGTGTAATCTTTGTTGATACTCTTCAAGTTGGATCAATTTTCCACTTCTATCATGCAAAGCTGGAAGTCATTTATGATTTAAAGCATTGAATTTCCTATGAAATTTCTTAATCTAAACCTCCGAATTTTGGAACTCGTTCTTGAGTACTAGCATCAATTTTCTCTTGGTTAAAACCTTTCTGACCTCCAAGAAAACTTCAGTTCCGTCTTAAATGTTGAATTCTTCAAGCTCATCTTTTGTCTTGGAGTTTAGGACTTTGATTATCCTTCTAGCATCTTTAGGTTTGTGATCCAGGTCCTACTTTATTTCTGGTACTTCTTGTCAAGGAAAATTTTAACAACCACCCTAAATTTATATGTATAATAAATGGGCGAATCCCCATGATATATAGGAAAAATGGGAGGCGATTTTATCAATAATATAATATGTATATATAATTTTTTTGGTGAATTTCTCACCAGATTATATTATCTTGTAAAGTCACAGTGAATCTTTCACTGAATTATAAAATCTTGTAAGATCTTGGCAAATATTTCACTGAATAATAAAACATTGTGAATTCTTGGCGAATGTTTTGTTAAAGTATGAAATCATATATGATAATAGTAAAACATATTCATTAAATTGTAATATACTAACATACATGTTTGGAAAAAAGAAACATAATTTTATCTTCCTACAAACAATGTTGCAAGTTTCAGTGGCCGCGTTTGTCTAGGTTCTTATTGTACACTCTTTCATATCCTTCTATTATTTTTGATAATATTCCACAACCAAGTTCTTGTAGGTGTTGATCTTGACCACCAGTTCTATCAAGGTTGGAGGGATTAATCTTTTCTCTACCACTTTTGTCAAGCTATGAGAGATTAATGTTTGTACAAATTTTGTTTTACTTTTCTCCCAACTTTTATTTCCTGGAGTGTTTCCATCACTACCTTGTTTATTCCATAACAAACCAATTTCTCAAATGTCAGCCTAGGTGTGACAAAGGACTTTCTTGCTTCTACAATTTTGCAGCCTTATTGTAAGGGAAGATGTTATATTTGCAGGGGCAATTTATAAACACTTTCATTTGCCATCTGGGTAGTTTTTAAGCCATTGACCTTCAATTAGTTCATCCTTCCATATGATATTTGGTCATTACACTTTGTTCTTCAAGAAATATATAAGTTACGAAAGTCATTCTACCATGTCATGAAGTGTTGAATCGAGGGAATCCCATACCCATGAACCTTACCTATGGTCTTACGATGCAATCTTCTGTTTTGAGTCATTGTGTTAAATTCCCTCCCCTTCAAGAAGAGTTTATGCAAGTAGGAAAATGAAATAGCCCCCCCTACTTACCGACCTTCCTTTCTCTTACCTGAATAGTTGTATCTTACCCAACCAACAAATGGTTCCTACCTTGAATTATGGATTTTAATAGACCAATAATAAAAGATTTATGTAACTCTGGTCCCCACCACCTAAACACCTTATTGCCCAACACGAATGAAGGTGTGTTTAGGATGTATTCATTAGTCTTCGTAAATATCATTTCAATTCATATTCATCATGGCTTCTGCTAACCACTAATGTAGGGTCACTTGGCTTGGAAATGAAAATTGCTCATTAATTCTTCCCATCACTCGACCACCTTCAACCATATTCATTTCAATAATTTCATTTTGATTAGAATTTGTAAAATTTGTATGTGGTTTTTGTCATCAAGAGCTACTATTTTTTCTTGAATTGCTCCATCATATTCTTAAGTAGCATTTCCATTTTCATCATCATGACCTAATAGATGATAACATCCTTGTGGTAGACTCAACATGTTTATAACGAATTTTGCATATTTATCACCAGGTATTTCAAAAACTTGGCTACTTTCCTCATCAATGGTAAGAGAATCATAATTGACTAGCCAAATTCCATTGCACCTACATTCCACATTAATATTAGAGGGTGTCAAGGTCCTTTCAATAGATATGCTAGCAATTTCAATTGTTTCAAACCTTTTTACCTCTCTCCATGGGTTCTTTTCCATCCAATTTATATTCTCAAACCTTAGATAATTCTTAAAAGGCCCAAACACACTTCTAGGGGTTGCAACTAATGAGTAATGTCTAAGTAGTGCCAACACTATGTATGCCCATCGTGTTTGCCTATGTGGTTTGTAAAACTATGTTGTTGTGATGGTCATAAAAAATTCACATGTATATGTTTGTAAGATAGACGCCTCTAGGTAAAAAGTGACAAAATGGTATAGCCAAATCATAAACAATTATTTAGTCGTCCATGCATTAGTATGTGCAACCACGGATATTCCTTGCTCACAATTCTTGACATGGTTCTTCATATTTTTATTTCCCTAAAACAAATATAGCCTAGACATTGATAAACCAATTGTAATTACACAACAAAATATAGTTATCCATGCTGTTGTTAGGAAACACTTTGGCACATTTTCACTCATTCTTTTGGCATTTATCCACATGCCCCAATTCCTTCCAACTTGGAAAGGAAATTCGTCACAATTTCATATATATTTCGTAAATTGTATGAATGATCTTTGTTTGCCTTGGATAGAGTGTAATAGAACTTGGTCAAAATTGTAGGGTGTAAATACATATCTTTGTCTCTGTTTAGGATTTCAATTGTTCATAATGTCAGCTCTTGATATATTTTCTTAAGTTGTATCAACTCTATGTCATGACCAATTGCAGGTATCTCCTTACACCAATCAACCATTTCCTCCTTCTGTTCAATTAACACTATAATAACCCCTTTCTTCTTCTTCCTTGCATGAGGTATTTAGCCAATAATGTATTTATGCTGGTGAGTTCCATATTTTCTCACTTCAACTCTTATTAAGCATGCATTGAAGTCAACATCATCAATTTCCTTCAGCATATCGTCTTTAGTTCGACCTTTGTTAACACTAATATTCTTGGTTAAACTTGCACCTTGCACTATAATTCATGCAGAAGCACCACCTTCAACATCTACATCATATGCTCTTCATCTTTTATATCATTATGCTCTTCAAAACCTACCAGATTTAACTCCTCATTTGAGGAAGAGTTTTGTAGATGATCAATCCTTGTCACTTGCATTCTTACCCTCACAAGAGAAAAACTATTTCCTCATGCATGATAGAAAAAAATTAAACAAACAAATATGGTAGAATAATAGAGGTTGATGTAGTGCATAGAAGCAAGGAAACAAAAAACTTTAAGGTAAACATAGGTGACAAGAAACACAAATTTAAAAGGAGAGAGTTTATGAAATAGTGTTGATCCCTAACTAAAGATTCGTGGTGAGAGAAATGTTTGCAGTGACCTATAGAGCGATATTTTAAACTGAGTTGAAGATATGATTCTTCCATTAATGAAGGTTTAGATTTATAATGCTCCATTGGAAATATTGATTGATGAGTCCCAAGAATAAAGATACATTGTATGAAATTCCAACAGTGATCTAGAGAGCAGTGTTGTAAACTGAGTTTCCGCAATGGTGCTTCCATGAATTATAGATTAAATGTATAACATTCCATTGGAAAGTTAAGAGGTGAATGATCATCGACATGGATTTCATATGTAGAATGATGATATATGTCTAGGATTTATTTGATTATGATCTAGGGGCTCCTAGTTTCTCCTAGCCAATGCTGGTGCTTCTAAAATGTTAAATGGCCCTGGCATATTGATTTAATTAATGGTCATTTTGAACATAGTTGAATAAGTTACTCCTTTGCATTATAGATTGCAAACTTAGGGGTGGGTCATGGAAAGCATTGAATGATAAGCATTACCTATTCATGTTTGATCAAATGCACAAGGGGAAAGAGGCATTGGGCTCTATATGGACTTGAGGTTATACATATTGGAAAATAATTTACTGCAGACATTCTCCAGCAATCAACCTCTTTGTTAGATATGATAAGTAATTCGTACATCAAAAAATCTTGTTGGACTAAACATTTGATGGTTCTTAATTTCTAAGGATTTGAAGTGTCTTTTTGTTAGAGCATTTAAAGATGTGTTTGGACATGATTTTTTGTATGGTAGTGAACTAAGAGTCACTTTCCAGACAATTGTATGCCAAGTGATTTTATGGAATATTTTTAAACTTGTGAGCATTCTTCGTTATTTTAATACCACTTTTATAATGTGTTATCGGTGTGTTGTGTTCTAATTTGTTATAGCTTCATAGGTCAGGTTCTATCTCCACTATTGGTCCCCATTCCACTATTGGCTTCCTTCCACTAGTTTATCACCTCCTCCAAACTCACAAACTCATGAGGCATTGATAACAATTGAATAGAACCAAAGAGAACTTGACAATAATATCAATGGAGTTGCAATAATAAAAAAACATAATTAGGTCACTGTATTAGGACAATACATTAACAATGCAATAATGCTTGTGAAAACGATCTCCATTACAACGAAAATGACTGGGGATCATGACATCAAATACAAAAGGATTCAAAGCATTGATCAACAAGAGGTATTGCTTAAGAATAATGTATTACCCCAAAAACAACACCTCATGTTTAATTTCAAATGTATTATTACACCACAAATAACAGATCATGTTTAATTTCAAATGTATTACAACGAACAACAGAGGAACTACCAACATAAAATCCCAAGAATCAAATACATGCATAACCCAACAGGGACTTCTGTGTTTTGGCAACGAAGTAATGAAAAATAATCCAGATTGAAAAAATGTTATCTTTTGATGAATGACATATCACAACAGTTGTGTAGGAATTAAAACAAATCATGCACAATCACCACATTATCAGACATAAATTCCCATTGAAAAGTCAGAGTAGTTGATCAAAAGAAAGAAACTCTCAATTTTGCAGTCTGCACCAAAAAAAACAAGCACAAGAATTTGAGATGATGACTAGACACAGGAAAATCATGGTTGTTATGCAATAACTAAGTTGCCTAAATAATTTTACCTTATTCGGCCAAAATACTCAAAACACAAAAGTACATTCTACCATTTCTGAAAGAGTCTTGTTGGAATGTACATGAATATGAAGGTTTCTCATTAAAACACCATTACTATTTGATAAACCACCACGGTTGTAGATGACTTTCAATCCTGATCTTTGACACTTGACCTAATGAAAACCTGAGCTAATTAAATCATATTACTTTATGCCATCCATGACACAACAATACAAGTTTTATATTCTTCCATTTCCGAGAGAGACCAGCTAGGATGTATATTTAGGTGAAAATTTTGCATTGAGAAAGAAATTATTACTAATTCAAAACATGCCAGGTTTTTACCTATAACTTGACACTCAATCATGATGCTCAAAACCTGAGTTAATGGAAACATCTCAATACACCATGCCCACCATTCAGAAACGCTTTTACATCTTGCTAATTCAAGGAGAGATTAGTTGGAATATATGTATATGCAAATGAAAGTTCAAGAAGGTATAGAAGCAGTTACTCATATGTTTTACAATCCCAGTTTGGAAAACTCCCATTATTCTTTTTAGCACTTCCAACTGAAAACAATCTCTAGCAATGTGAGACTACACTCACTATAATTTGTGCTACTTTGAACATCCAGTTGATTGAAAGGCCTTGCATTTAGTGGTCACACAAAAATGTGAGCATTCAAGAGTCAAATATTTTGAAACAAAAATTAACCCATGTTCATCATTTAGATATTATGATTCCATTGAATAATACCCTCTCATTTTAAGAGAATTAAGACTAGAAGACTATTAATTCAAAAGCTAAACAATGTTGTCAACAAGGTCTTACCTGGTCAGTGAAAGAGGGGTGTTGTTATCATGCCCACTGGGGTTCAGCTCCTTGTTATACAGGAATAGTGTCCACTCAGATGCTGCTATTCCCACTAAGATGGGTGGCTATCTTAGAAATAAACAATCAAAGTCTACTATTGATTCCTCTTATGAAAATAGATGAGAGGAGAACCAAGAGGGCCAACCTGACTCTTGCGCTCGATTTCCTCTCCTTCTTGATAGAGTTTTTCTTCTTCTTCTTTGTCTACCCAACTTCAAAAGGACCTGTGGAATCACAACAACATACTACTATGCAATAAACAAGGATATAAATTAATAAATAATGTAAGATCAGATGTGGATTAACCATATACATGCATATATAAACAAGTACACAAGAATATGGAAGGAAACAAGAATAGCTTTATTCAGATGAAAAGTAGCAAGAAGATTACAACCATGTGCTCTGACCCAGCATCATCCTGCATCTAAGAAGCCCTTCTTCACCTCAAGCAAAGCAAGATCACACAACACTGATAATGTACACCAGAATACCAACAGCACTCTTGTATAAGATATGAAATTCCAGCCTCTGGATCTTTGTGATGAGGGATCCATATATAGATGATTACAGAGAGGTGAGTCATCTTTTTGGATCTTGATTAGTGTCTTCTCTCTGATAGTTCCTGCTTCCACTTGTAGAATGATGATCTCTTACTCATACCTGGTCGAAAATGGAGTGGCAAGTGTCAGAGGGGAAGCTTCTGGAAGATTCCATGATCTTCCACCTCACATTTTTGTCCCTGCCATTTGTCCATTCCCAACCATCGCACCCTACGGAGGAGAAAATCAGTATGCATCTCACCCTGTACTTGGGAAGGTGATATGCATCGCACCCTCTGCATTGAGCTTTCAGTATGGTCCAGTTTTGACCATTTATAAGCAGTTTTCAGTGGAGAACTTCTGGGAGATGATGTAATCAGTTGACCTTGTTCCTTTAGGTAGTGAAGCAACACTTTTAGGGACTTAAGAGCCCTTAGTTTATGGACATTTGTGATTGGGTTGAAGTGCCCAAAAATGTCTATAACAGTTGCCCCCTAAAGAATGAGGTCGTTAATCTTTTTTGATGTCGGGTGAAATTCTTTACTATGAGGATCCGAAGTTTTTCTGAGTTGGGAAGCGACCTGTAATAAGATACAATACGATACATTATTTTGAATTTTTTTTTAATGATCTAGCTGAGGTAGGCATTGCCATGCTCAGCTTTATAAATTCATTTTCATGTACATAGGATAGAAAATCGTCTGTGTGACAGACTGATGATATGGACACATCATCCTTTGATTTGGATGATCATCTATTTGACAATGATGTACACTGGATGTTTTTATATTCCTAAATATATCGCAGCCCGGATGGTTGAAACTAGATCCGGGGTCTTCAAAACTCCTTCAATATTCACTTGGAGTACAAGTCGATCCATGTGAAAAATGTTCTGGAGTCGAACATGGGAAGACATCCCCTGATTACCAGCCAATGATGTAAGTTGTTAACAGGCGCGAGAGGAATCACCAATAATGACAATGACCCTCAAGGTACTACAGTACAATTTACGTGGTGTGAAAAGGGACTTGACGTTGAACACCACACAAAATATCTCGGTCGAAGGCCATTGATGTAAACTTGTCGCCGACAGTGAGAAACTTTCCATTGAGGCATGCAAGCTTCAAAGTACTGAAAGGGTTGTTCCTAAGTCAACTTCTTGGATAATGATCTGATGTCGACAAGAAGCGACCCGTTGCAGGAGGGCCTTAATGAATCCCACATCAACGACACGAAACAAAGCAAATGATTTTGGAGGTGAAAACAAACTGACGATACAAGGTTCAGGGTGGCGGTCATGAAGGAATGAAGCGTGAATGTATTGTAGTGGGTGAGACACCGGTGAATTTTCTGAATGACTTCTCTTGAACATATCGACGACACTGACGATGGATTGGTAGCGTTAACCCAAAATATGGATGGCGTGACGGACCAATGACAAATACCAGTGAATGGAACAACCCAACCTGGCATGGATGCGGAAGGAAAGTGTCATGTTCAAGAGCGACTTGCTACCAATAAATTTTCTTCTTGTTTTCTTCCCAATTTTCCCCAGTCATTGCTGACCAATACCTCTTTATTTTTGTCAAGCTTGAGGAGGATAACATATGCTTGTTCTATAATCCGCCCTTCGGGCGAACCTGTCGCTATATTTTAGTGAGCCTAGTGACAGTGAAACTCGTTCTCGTCCATTAGGATGAGTTTGTCGTTATTCGGTTTTAACGAGTTTAATGACAAAGATAGCTTGGTATCTTTCATTTTTAGAGACTCTGAAAGAAACGGAAATAAGACTCCAAAGATTCGTTTTCGTTTCTTAATCCCTTAAGTCTGAAAAAGTGTAAAATATTACAAAAGGGATGAATTTTCGATAGTTTTAACGAGCCGAACAAGACAAGCGTTCAATCTTTTTGTGTAATAATCCCTTAGGTCCAAAAAGATTAAAATCTGGAGGAGGGATAACACTTCCGATGCCTTTTAACGAGCTGGAGAGGCCAATCACTTGGAAATCTTTTCATATTTTACGAGTCAGGTGAAAAGAGCTTAAAGAAGACTCGTTTTCGAGGAACGAGTGATAGTTTTGGGTAGCAGCTAATTCCAGGTAAGATTTGGAATTTTCCAATTACGACAGTGTTACAAGGATGGCTAGCAGAATCACTCTTCGCAGATGTTCCTCGAAGGGGTAAACAATCATATGGGGGTGAATGATCGGCTAAAAACAGAGTGGAGGTGATGGCGAGAACATGACCAAGGCTCAAAAGCTATCGATAAGGAATTCATAATGGTTATTTACCGGTTCATTTTTTAATGAGCTTAAATGCTGGGGGAAACATTTTCTCATGACTTATGTTTATTTTTTAACGAGCTTAAACACTATGGTAACATTGCTCACCAGTCGTATGATAAGAATGTCTCTTTCAAGATGCTATTTTTAAGGGGCTTACATCTCTCAAGCTTTGCCCCGAATCCTTTATTTATGCAAGCTAGGAAATGACTAGCCTTATGGGTTTAAAGGGTTAGAGGTCCTACAAATTTAAAAAATAAATAGCCACTCTTCGCTTGCATGCGGAAAGGTTTGCATGCCCCTAGGTATAGCAAAAAATCTCCAGGTTACCATGAAAGTTCCATCTATGTAGTAGATAGAAAGCTTCCTTGGAGATGCCTACCAAAATAGACAAAGGGGAGTGGTGTGACCGCATGCCACTTAGCCTAACCTTAACGAAGGTATCTTATTCTAGCCTGATCCCATTTTCCTGTAAGGACAGGTTCCTCAGACTAGTCATATATCCCTCGTGGAAATCCACTCTATACCCAAGGTTTTCCTACCGAAACAGACCAGGGTGCATGCCCCCTGGGTTTCACTCACATCCTCCTGAATCACTCGCGCTCATCAGGTGGACGGACTGGAGATCGACGAGACATTCCTTGCGTGAAAAGACCATTTAGGGATGGCATTTGACTATTTGCGATGTGTGAACTGGGGAATGACATTTGGTCCACGAGCTTGACCATTCTGCCTTCGTGCGGAAAGCACATTACTCTAAATAGTGAGGAGACGATGGCTCCCATGCAATAAATATAGTCGCGTCCAAGGAGTAGATTATAATCTAATGGCCCTTGAACTACCATTATGTTCATGTGAACAGTTTTCCTTCTCAAAGTAATGGGCACATTTGGAAGGATCCCTAAAGGTCGACTGGTTCCTTTGTCAAAGCTTGTCAGATTTCTCATTTCAGGCAAAAGCGATGGCGAACCAAGCGTTTTCCAAGTAGTTGAGGAAAGGATACTCACAGAAGCCCCTTCATCGATGATGGTACCAGCCATGACCATTCTGTAAGCTTGTACAATGATTCTGAATGGTACACTAGCTGGTAAACAGGGTCTGCCTAGTAGATTCTAGTCGAAGGAAATGACTAGGTTGCTTAGTGGTGGGACCGAATAGACGGCCAGATATGACTCTGATGAAATTCCTTCCTGCGATAAAGGAACGAGAGGACTGCCCCCAAGTTCATCGGAGTCTGTGTTGATGAAAAGAATTTGAATGGTGTCGTTCTCTTTCTCTTTAGTGACGGTATCATTCAAAGATGAGCACTTTGAAGGCAAGACTGGGTCAACTACCGTCTCGACCTTTTGACTTTCGTCTGGTATGGATTCAGAGGGTTCATTTTCAATGATAGATGCTTCGGCCGACCACAATGACGGGTCAGCCAGATTTTCAACCGGTGGAGGACTTGGTAAGAGTTTTTTATATCCAGCACGAGGCTGTAGCGGTGAAGCAGGACGACCATCCAAAACTCTTTTAGCTTCATCAAGGAAGGGACAATGCTGGACGGCGTGATTGCCTTCACACAATTTACAAAGAAATCTGGGATTCCTTTTTTGTCCAGGTGCTTCACTTTCACTGGTTGATGGTGCGCATTCAACATGATCGTCAGAGGTTGATGCCACCAGATTGTGCAAATGAGGAGACCAGTCCCTTAATATCTGGGGGATGCAGGGACAATCTCGGTGATAGTGGTCTCCATTGCAAATGACATAAGGAGATTTAGGTTTCGATGGTGCGGTGTGAAGATTTTCGCTAGATGACGCTTGGTTGCTCCCTTTCGATTTTGGTTCCTTTTTCTTCTTTTCCTTTTTGTCTTTCTGCTTCTTCTTCTTCTCAGTTACTTGATTTTTGGCCTTATTGGCTTTATCAAGTGAAGAGGAAGGAGGAGAGGGAGAATTAGATGAAGTAGAAGGTTGGGAGGAAACTCTAGTGTCGTCTAGTTTCTGGTTAGATTGTTCAGGAATTATGGGATTCTGAACGACAAAGGTAGAGAAGAGTCAGACCGACAAACCAATTTTCAATCCTGGAAGTAACAAAGTGGCCATATGGGGTGCACCAACATCTCCCCAAGAGGAGAAGGGACTAGGATTTCCTCCAAGGGGAGATCCTTGGTTGGTAGACTCCATTTTCTCAACCTAAAAACCAACGGGGGAATTTGTGATGTTATTCCAATAAAAATAAATTTTAGAGGCTTTGAGACAACTTGTTTTTTCAATTTTAAAGAATCGAGAAAAAACAAAATATGACTCTAGTCGCCTTTGATTTTTATTGAGCCTGAAGTGACAAGCGCTCAGAGGACCTTTTCCTTTAAGGAGTCTGAAAAGGAGAAAAATGGACTTCTCTGGAGATCTAGGTAGAGAGGATTACCAAACCAATCACAAAAATGCAGAATACTTTTTATGGTATGGCAGTCAATCTTCCTGAATGCTGTGTTCAGTGCATTGCGATCGATAGGGCAGCAGACACGGCTTCTTAAGGATAAAGGATGCAGCCTATTGTAGTCTCCCAATATATACTCGACGGTACGTGGGAGCACAAGTATATACTAGCATTTGCTATCTCAGAGTGGCAGAATCACCCAACCAACAATGAAAACAACAGTTACCAAGTTTTACGATGCCAGAATAGGCCTCTAGATGTTGTGTGTTAGGTTCCAAAGCGTTGTCAGATTCATTAAATTTATTTTAAGTTGATCTTGCTTAAAAATTTGCCTTTCAGGTTCACCGTGTGATGTGTATACAATTCCTAAAATGCAGTCTAAGATGATAAACAAACGTTAAATCTTCTTTTGGGAAAGAAAATCCTAGCTACTAAGGAGAGAAAGTTAAGAATCTTTTTGCAATGAGCACAGAGCACACGCTAAATGCACTGTCCTAAATCAAACCAAGCAGTCAAAATGCAAATGCACATGCATGTATTTGTTTTCAGCCTTCTTAATGTATGAATGATGATAAGAAAGCTATGCGCAAATCTGAATTACTTTTAAAGCGACAATACTCAACAAATTTCTTTTCAAAATGGAGTGAAGGTAAGAGAGACACTTTGCGATTTTGAAATGAAAATTGCTTTTCGACACTTTAAAAACTACTAATTCAAATCATATGCAATAGTAACTGTATAATCGACTATCAAGAACAATGGGGTTGTCTTCTAAAACTGAAAATGACAGCTACGACACTTTCAAATCCAGAAACGACAGTTCGACTATGCTACTTTTTTGCAGAAGAGAACTGAAAATGGCGCATAATACATAAAAACACTTACAGTTCTTTGCTCTCAGGAGGTGGAATAATGCAAGAGAAGGGGGTTTTCACAGAGATACACTGACTATAGACAACAAAACTCCTGAATATGATTGAAAACAGTGAGAAAAGAACCATAGTCTAAAGGTAAAGTTAACCTTCCCTGACCATTGCACCTATTACACAGTGAAACCAGTATGCAGCGCACCTACTGCACTCGGGAAGTGCGATGCATATAGATTTCCTTGAAGGCAGGGTGTGATGGTACCAGTGCGAGACTTTAAACAAGTTTTCACTCACATTTTTCAATTCAGTTCAGGGATTTAGGCTGAGTAAGTAATTTTCAGTATATGTAAAACACAGGGGTTATCTAAAGAGGTTACTAGAGCCACCACTTAGGGAAATTAGACTGTTTGCAGGTCAATTGTTTAATTCATAAAAAAAAACTCAGAGAGAGACTAAAGCAGCATTGAGCTACTTTGCATTTGTATAACAAATGCAGTTCGAAGGCTAGCTGGCTTGGCTTCAGGCTCCGTCTGTAGGTTTATAAAAGAAACAAAGATAGATAGGCTAACAAACAATCTAGTCGGTCCCCAGTGAAGTCACCATTTTGTTACTGGGAATAATGTCCACTCAGATGTTGCTATTCCCACTAAGACTGGTGGCTATCTTAGAAACAAACAAGTAAAGTCTAATTTCGTTTTCCTTTATGAAAATAGACAAGAGGAGAACCAAGGAGACCAACCTTAGTCTTGCACTTGATTTCCTCTCCTTCTTGATAGAGCTTCACTGCTTCTTCTTCATCTTCCCAGCTTCAAAAAGCACCTACGGAATCACAGTGACATACTACTATCGAAGAACCAAGATCTATTTTCATAAATAACACAGGACCAGATGTGTGTTAACCATACAAATTCATATATAAACAAGTACACAAGAATATGGAGGAAAACTTGAATAGCTTTATTAAGATGAAAAGCAGCAAGACGATTACAACAATATGTTCTGACCCAGCATCATCCTCTAGCTAGAAAGCCCTTCTTCACCTCAAGCAAAGCTTAGATCACCCAACACTATGAATGTATACCAGAAAACCAACAGCACTTCTCTATAAGATACAAAATTCCAGTCTCTGGATCTCTGTGATGAGGGATCCATATATAGATTATTATAGGGAGTTGAGTCATCTTTTGGGGTCTTGATTAGTGTCCTCTCTCTGATAGTTCCTACTTCCACTTGGAGAATGATGATCTCTTACTCATCCCTAGTCAAAAACAGAGAGGCAAGTGTCAGAGGGGAAGCTTCTGGAAGATTCCATGATCTTCCATCTCGCATTTTGTCCTTGCCATTTTTCCATTCCCGACCATCACACCCTACAGAGGAGCCATTCAATATGCATCGCACCCTATACACTGGGAAGGTGATATGCATCACACCCTCTGCACTGGGGTTTTAGTATGGTCCAATTTTGACCATTTATGAGCAGTTTTTAGTGGAGAACTTCTAGGAGATGATGTAATCAGCTGACCTTGTTCCTTTAGGAAATGAAGTAACACTTTTAGGGACTTAGGAGCCCTCAGTTTATGGACATTTATGATCGGGGTTAAAGTGCCCAAAAATGTCTATAACACTCGGCCTCAAGGAGAGACATAATCTGGTAGATATTTACAACAATCCTTGGCAATGATATCTCGACTTAAATTCTTATTTTTAGGTACTGGTTTTTTTTCCACCTTTAGAAATCAACCTTCTCAAATCAAGGTTTGGTCCTCCAATAATTTTCAAAGATATTTGTCACAACCACTCCCGAAGTTAGCAAAGGAATTTTATGCCTGTGATCAGTGTAACTTTATCTCTGTAGCTTAGCTCTTTAGATAATAATTTGGCCTCAGGGAAATAGAAACTCATTCCTCCTATAATGAGACTCACAACCATCACATAAAAATTTAATCTGGCATTCAATTTCTAGTAGATATGACTCAAATAAACTATGGAATTTAACGTTCAATAAAATAATGATGAACCTCTAAAATCAACCCTCAATGAAAATTAATTTTGGCCCTTCCAAAGACGAGGATCTCAAACTCAGTTAATGAATAAATGCTTTGGAAATAAATATCTCTCTTCAACATCTATCTGGTAGAAAGATACCAAAGATAATCTTCAATAAATTATTCTTCAAACTGATCAAATGGCTCATAACAATCAAACTCGCCCTTCTGAGATTTATATATATTTTCTTGTGTAACTTTTCCATTTGGCGTTGAAAAAACGTGGCCTCAATGAGGGTTAATTTGAACTTAGTATTTGGAAACGATAGTAACTATGCCCTCTAAAATAGATATTATTATTAAAGAAACTCAACCCTTGTGAAAGAAATTCGAATTTTGGCAAGATTCAACACCAACAAATGAACAATACTCCAACAAATATATTTTTCTTCAACACTTTGGAGATCCACTAAAGAATCACCTATAATGAAACTCAATAGGAAATTTAGAATGAATTCATTAATGAGAATATGGTGGTTATGGAGGACCACCAAAATTGACTAAACTCTAGCTACAGTGGCAATGGATATCCACCGAAACTAGTTTGAGAGTGTTGTTTAAAACCCTTAACAGAAACTCGCGAAACCTTTCAAACAAAAAACCGAGAAATAATCATAAACCATCATGATTGAGAAATGGCCATCACGCCACATTTTATAATATTTTGTCGGATCTTCTCTAATATTATAGAAATCCCCTTTTATTATTTTATTAATAAGCCACTTAGTGCATTTCGCTCCTATTTTCCATGTGACTTTTGCCCCTTTATATTCACCCCTTAGATAAAAATATGTTTTCTCCTTTTATCTAATAAACACCTAATTAGTGACCATTTATTACTAATTAAATTCACTTATATCTCCAAAAAATGTTTAAACTATGATCATGATCACACCATGCCACCAAAACCACTTTTCATCATTCTATCTGGTAGATCTTTTCATCCTGATTCCAACGAGCTATTACACTAAGATGTTTCTTCAAGTAATTTTACTAAAACAACACCTTAAGAATAATTAATTTATATATGCTCGTTAATAACTTTGTTTTATAGAAACCATCAGAATGCAACAAAACCAATATTCAATTGTGCATAATTGATCATGATGATGAAAAATGGCAAGCCATCCTAGTCATACCCCATAAAAGTCTTCAAAAGCCTCTAGGCCCACAAATAATGAAATTTAACTCTCGGGACTTGGATGATATAAGATATGGAAATCTATCCTAATCCCATAACAAGGTAATGAAGAAATTGGGGATATTATAAAAATTTACTTTGAATCCCTCAAGGAGAAGTTGTCTATGACACTAATACTTAGAGGGCCAAATTAGTCCCTCTCATTCCACATTTTTATAAATGCTTCAGACACAAACCAAAGGTTTTTTGGGCTAGAAAGAAAATCATTGATCTTATTCTATTTAATTTATAAGCAAAAACTTAAACACTAGTAGAATTGAATTATATAGTCACTAAAAAGGTTTTTTCAACCATTATACATGCTATAGGTAAGTTTAGACACTATCTAATTGGTTTTCAAGTTTTCATGCATGCTAATGATTCTACCATTAAATTTTTATGAGAAAAGCTATCACTAATGGTACAATAACTAGATGATTGCTATTGCTACAAGAATTTAATGTTACTATTATATAGACCCACAAAACAAAATTTGGTAGAAAATTTCCTTTCCTAGATTTACATTAATTATGAAGTTAATGCCATGGATGATAGTTTTCCTTATTGGAATTTATTTTTTATTACTACTGATGTGCCATGGTTCATAGATATCACTTATTAGCTGGGCATAGTTAAGTTTCTATAGCACCTCTCCCCATGAGAAATAAAATATATTGTAAAACTCAGTGCCACTTACTCATGGGTAGGGGGAGATCTTTACCAAACTAGACCAGATCTTATTATTTGGAGATGTGTCCAGGAAGATGAGATATTCAATATTTTGTGAGCTTTCCATGATGGAACTTCTTGAGGTCACTCCGCAGATACCAAAAATTCTTATAAAGTTCCCCAACAAGGATATTATTGGCCAACATATTTTAAAGATGCAAGGGACTACGTTCGTAGTTGCAACATTTTCCAAAGGATGGGAAAACTTGTACAAGCTGACAAAATTTCCTTATGACCCCAAGTGCTTGTTGAACCTTTTGAAAGATGGGACTTAGAATTTGTGGTGAAAATAACTCAAATGTCACCGGAAAATAGGTATATTTCAGGATTTACAAATTATGCTATGAAATCGGTAGAAGAGAAATCCTTTTATCAAGATAATGAAAAATCAATAGTTGATTTTATTTTTAAGATATTTTTACCCATTTTGGTGTTCCAAGATAGATTGTAATAGATCATGTAGCACAATTTGCATCAAAGTAAGTGTAAGCTATTGTTCAAGAGTACCGTATAACTCATTAAAAATATTTTACATATTGTTATATGGGAATAGTGTCCACACGAATGCTGCTATTCCCACTAAGATGTGTGGCTATCTTAGAAACAAACAATCAAGGTCTACTGTTGATTCCTTTTATGAAAATAGATGAGAGAAGAACGAAGAGGGCCAACCTGCATCTTGCGCTCGATTCCCTCTCCTTCTTGATAGAGTTTTGCTGCTTTCTCTTTGTCCACTCAGCTTCAAAAGGGACCTGTAGAATCACAGCAACATACTACTATGCAAGAAACAAGGATCTAAATTCACAAATAATGTAGGATGAGATGTACATTAACCATATACAAGCATATGTAAACAAGTACGCCAGGATATGGAAGGAAACAAGAATAGATTTATTCAGATAAAAGTAGCAAGAGGATTAAAACCATGAGTAGCTCTAACCCAGCATCATCCTCTAGCTAAGAAGCCCTTCTTTCACCTCAATCAAAGCACAATCACCCAACACTGTGAATGTACACAAGAATACTGATAGCACTTCTCGATAAATTACAAAATTCCAGCCTCTCGGATCTCTGTGATGAGGGATCCATATATAGATGATTACAGAGAGGTGAGTCATCTTTTGGGATCTTGATTAGTGTCTTCTCTTTGATAGTTCTTGCTTCCACTTGGAGAATGAATATCTCTTACTCATCCCTGGTCGAAAATGGAGTGGCAAGTGTCAGAGGGGAAGCTTCTGGAAGATTCCATGATCTTCCACCTCACATTTTGTTCCTGCCATTTGTCCATTCCCGACCATCGCACCCTACAGAGGAGACAAACAATATGCATTGCACCCTGTACATTGGGAAGGTGATATGCATCGTACCCTCTGCATGGAGCTTTCAGTATGGTCTAGTTTTGACCATTTATCAGTAGTTTTCAGTGGAGAAATTTTGTGAGATGATGTAATCAGTTGACCTTGTTCCTTTAGGCAGTGAAGCAACCCTTTTAGGGACTTAAGAGCCCTCAGTTTATGGACATTTGTGATTCGGGTTGAAGTGCCCAAAAATGTCTATAACAGTTGCCCCCTAAAGCGGAGGTCGTTAATCGTTTTTTATGTTGGGTGAAATGCTTTACTATGAGGATCTGAAGTTTTTTTGAGCTGGGAGGTGACCTATAATAAGATACAATACAATACATTATATGACAACATTTTTTCATGATATCGCTGAGGTAGGCATTCCCATGCTCAACTTTATAAACTCATTTTCATGTACATAGGACAGACTGATGATATGGACACATCATCCTTTGATTTGGATGATCATTTGTTTGGCAATGATGTACACTGGATGTTTATATATTCCTGAATATATCACAGCCTGGATGGATGAAACTAGATCCGGGGTCTTCAAACTCGGCCAATCTTCACTCGGAGTACAAGTCGATCCATGTGAAAAATGTTTTGGAGTCGAACATGGAAAGAGATCGCTTGATTACCATCCAATGATGTAAGTTGTTAACAGGCGCGAGAGGAATCACCAATAATGACAATGACCCTCAAGGTACTACAGTACAATCTACGTGGTGTGAAAAAGGGACTTGGCATCGAACACCACGCCAAATCTCTCGGTCGAAGTTCATTGATGTAAACCTGTTGCTGAAAGTGAGAAACTTACCATTGAGACATGCATGCTTCAAAGTACTGAAAGGGTTGTTCCTAAGTCAACTTCTTGGATAATGAGCTGATGTTGACAAGAAGCGACTCGTCGCAGGAGGGCCTTAATGAATCCCATGTCAACGACATGGAATGAAGCAAATGATTTTGGAGGTGAAACAAATTGACGATATGGGGATTCAGGGTGGCGATCATCAAGGAATGAAGCATGAATGAATTGCAGTGGGTGAGGCTTAGGTGAATTGTCTGAATGACTTCTCTTGAACATATCGGCGACACTGACGATGGATTGGTAGCATTAACCCCAGAGATGGATGGTGTGATGGACCAATGGTGAGGACCAGTGAACGGAACAACCCAACTCGGCATGGATGTGGAAGGAAAGTGTCATGTTCAAGAGCGACTTGCTACCAATAAAGTTTCTTCTTGTTTTCTTCCCAATTTTCCCCAGTCATTGTTGACCAGTACCTCTTTATTTTTGTCAAGCTTGAGGAGGATAACATATGCTTGTTCTATAATCTGCCCTTCGGGCGAACCTGTCGCTATATTTTAGCGAGCCTAGCGACATTGAAACTTGTTCTCATCTTGTTGGATGATTTTGTCGCTATTTAGTTTAATGAGTTTAACGACAAAGATAACTCGGCCTCTTTCAATTTTAGAGAGTCTGAAAGAAACAGAAAGAAGACTTTGAAGATTCTTTTTCGTTGTATAATCCCTTAAGTCCGAAAAAGCGTAAAATAATACAAAAGGGATCAATTTTTGATAGTTTTAACAACCAAACAAGACAAGCGCTCGATTGTTTTGTGTAACAGGTCCAAAAAGATTAAAATCTAGAAGAGGGATAGCACTTCCGATGCCTTTTAACGAGCCAGAGAGGCCAATCGCTCGGAAATATTTTCATATTTTACGAGTCAGGTGAAAAGATATTAAAGAAGACTCATCTTCAAGGAACGAGTGATGGTTTCGGGTAGCAGCTGATTCCAGGTAAGGTTTGGAATTTTCCAATCAGGGCAGTGTTACAAGGATGGCTAGTAGAATCACTCTTCACAAATGTTCCTCGAAGGGGTAAACAATCATGTGGGGGTGAATGATCGGCTAAAAACAGAGTGGAGGTGATGGCGAGAACACGAACAAGGCTCAAAAGCTGGTGATAAGGCATTCACAATGGTTATTTACCCATTCATTTTTTAACGAGCTTAAACGCGGGGAGAAACACTTGCTCATGACTCATGTTTATTTTTTAACGAGCATGAACTATGCGTTAAAATTGCTCGTGGAGAGTTTATTTTTTAACGAGCTTGAACTCTGCGACAACATTGCTTGCCAGTCGTACGATGAAAATGTCTCATTCGAGATGCTATTTTGAAGTGGCTTACATCTCTAAAGCTTTGCCACGGATCCTCTCTTTATGCAAGCTAGGAAACGACTAGCCTTATGGGTTTAAAGGGTTAGAGTTCCTACAAATTTAAAAAATAAATAGCCGCTCTTCACTTTCATGCAGAAAGGTTTGCATGCCCCCAGGTATAGCGAAGTAGAGTTTCCAGGTTACCCCTCAATTTGCAGACAAAACATTTGTTTTATCAAGAAAGGCCTACCTTCTAATGGAGGTATCTTATCTGGTCTAATCCCTTTTCCTATACGGATGGGTATCAGACTAGTTATATATCCTTCGCCGAAACCTACCCTATACCCAGAGTTTTCCTGCCAAAGCAGACCAGGGTGCATGCTCCTTGGGTTTCAGTCACACCTTCCTGAATCACTCACGCTCATCAGGTGGACAGACTGGAGATCAATGAGACATTTCTTGTGTGAAAAGACCATTCAGGGATGGCATTTGACTATTTGCGATGTGTGAACCGGGGAATGACATTTGGTCTATGAGCTTGACCACTTTGCCTTCATGTGGAAAACACATTACTCTAAAGAGTGAGGATACGATGGCTCCCATGCAATAAATACAGTTGCGTCCAAGGAGTAGATTGTAATCTGAAGGTCCTTGAACTACCATAACGTTCATGTGAATAGTTTTCGTTCTCAAAGTAATGGGCACATTTGGAAGGATCCCTAAAGGTTGACTAGTTCCTTTTTCGAAGCTTGTTAGATTTCTCATTTCAGGCAAAAGCGAGGGCGAACCAAGCGCTTACCAAGAAGTTAAGGAAAGGATACTCACAGAAGCCCCTTCATCGATGATGGTACCAACCATGACCATTCTATAAGCTTGTACAATAATTCTGAATGGTACACTGGCTAGTAAACGGTGTCTGCCTAGTAGGTTCGAGTCGAAGGAAACCACTAGATTGCTTGGTGGTGGGACCGAATAAACAGCCGGGTAGGACTCTGATGAACTTCCTTCCTGCGGTAAAGGAATGGGAGGACTGCCCCCAATCTCATCTGAGTCGGTGTTGATGAAAATAATTTGAATGGTGTCATTCTCTTTCTCTTCAGTGATGGTATCGTTCGAAGATGAACACTCTGAAGGCAATACCAGGTCAACTGCAGTATCGACCCTTTGACTTTCGTCTGGTATGGATTCTGAAGGTTCATTTTCAACGATAGGTGCTTCGGCTGACCACAAAGATGGGCCAGCTGGATTTTCAACTAGTGGAGGACTCGGCAAGAGTTTTTGATATCCAAGAGGAAGTCGTAACGGTGAAACCGGACGACTATCTAAAACTATTTTAGCCTCTTCAAGGAAGGGATAGCGGTGGACGATGTGATCGCCTTCACACAACTTACAAGGAAGTTTAGGATTCCTTTTTAGTCCATGTGCTTCACTTTCACTGGTTGACGGTGAGCATTCAACATGATCACCAGAGGTTGGTGCTACCGGGTGGTGAAAACGAGGAGACCAGTCCCTTAAGATCTGAGGGATGTAGGGACAATCTCAGTGATAGTGGTCTCCATTGCAAATGACACAAGGAGATTTAGGTTTCGACTGTGCGGTGTGTGGATTTTTGCTAGACGATACTTGGTTGTTCCCTTTCGATTTTGGTTCCTTTTTCTTCTCTTCTTTTTCCTCTTTCTGCTTCTTCTTCTTCTCAGTTACTTGACTTTTAGCTTTATCGGCTTTGCCAAGTGAAGAGGAAGGAGGAGAAGGAGAATTAGATGAAGTAGAAGGTTGGAAAGCAACTCTAGTGTCGTCTAGTTGTTGGTTAGACTGTTCAGGAATTGTGGGATTTTGAACGACAGAGGTAGAGAAGAGCCGGACTGGCAAGCCAATTTTCAATCCTGGAAGTGACAAAGTGGCCATATGGGGTGGACCAACATCTCCCCAAG
>APFE030192949.1:0-17975 GCA_000404065.3 Pinus taeda
ATATTTCAAGTTGAGTAAATTGTCTTCAGGAGGATGTAGATGAAGTGATTCTATGATGATTTTGTGCACTTTTATTGTAATGCCCTAATGTATTGAATCTTTTATGGTGGATAAGCATCATCTTAATCTTTCTCTTTCTTATTATTGGTCACAACATCAACCTGCGCTATATCTAACATCTCCTTTTGCAAAATTTTCACCATGCATCCATTAAAGAAAATTAGTATAGCATTCCTTGACCTTAAATCTACAATTGATTGAAAATTGGTAGGGTGTTAATTGAAAGTTTTTTCACTCTCTTAACTTGCTTCAGTCATGTCTTTGGCCATAGGCTTACACCTTGTCTAACTCCATATGCCCAAAAATTCATTGATAAGCTATGGCATTGATTCTTTGTTCTTCATCACTTTATACCTTTTTGTCAAAAAAAAAAAAACATTTTTCTAGGCTCTAATCTTGACTACTTTAAGAAACCTAGTAATCCTATCTTCCACCTAAACCCTAATTAATAAGATCATTTGATTGGTAGAGTGTGAAGTAGAAGCTTTGGAGAGCTTTTGACTTAGTGTGTCTAGGCCATTGGATCTCTAGGATCTATAGAGAGAACCACACTTGAGTTAGAGGAAAGGAGAGGTGACTCATGGCCCCTTTTGAGATGTAGCAAGTCTCACACTTGAGCTTTTGGAGTTTATCTCTACAAGTGTGAGATTTTGTTGTCATTGCCAGGGAGGTAAGTCCATTACTCAAAGGCAACATTGGATGAAGTTTGAGCTTGACACTATTTCCATCTAGGTAACTCCATTGGAAGAAAAAAGACCTTGTTCTTTTAGTCTTTGAATACTTGACTTTTGCAAGGTGAAGTAAGCATCATTGTGAAGGCATTTGAAGCTCACCTTAGTGACTTGCAAATTTAAATTTTCATAGTTGAAGTTTTGTATAGACAAAAGATGGCCCCTTGGGATTTGCATGTGTTGTATCCTCCATTGGATATTGAGAATATCTTGGGCTACCCAACAAGTCCTCCTCCAAAACATTATGTGGAGCTTCCAAATTTTGAAGGGGACTCTTTTGCTCCTATCCCACATGTCTCAGTATATATGAAAAATGTGTCAAAATCCGGTCACAGACATGAAGATGCCATGATGAGATTGTTTCTTCTTTCCTTCAAACACGAGAATTTTGATTGGTTCAAGCATACTTGTAGTCCAAAGACTATACTTCTCTCAATGTTTTGATGAAGTTCTATATTAGGTTTTGTGGCACTAGATCGCAAAGTTTTGAAGACACATATGAAGACTTGTTGGCAGCCCTATACCACAAAGGCCTTGTTCTCATGATATCATTCAAGGGGATGATACTCCAAATCATGAAGATGTTATTGTTGTTGTAAAGGAGGAGTTTGTTGCTATCATATATGGAGGAGGCAACCTATAAATTGGAAATAGATAATTGTTTAGTAATTCAAATTTGAAGCATTGTGAGGAGCCTAGAGAAGGATATTTTGAAGAAACTGGGCATTGTACAACCTTAAAGATTAATCATAATTAAATACTTGATGAAGAGAAAAGCACATAATTGGAAGAAGAAAACACTACTAGTATCGTTGAAGAGGATATTGAAGATCCAACAGAACAACACAACAATGCCCCTAATTTGCACTTGAACTTGGATTTATATTTAGAACAAACAAGGGAAAACCATGTGTTTTTTTTCAAGGAATCACCAAATTTTGATAATGATTGTGAAGATGTTGATGAGGAAATTGATATTGTAGAATATGATAGGTCGAATGTTGTTATAGGGCTTGGCTTATGCATAAATGATGGGCTTGGGCATGAAAATGACGATCCGCGTTCAAAGGAACACTTTTGCTTGGAATGAGGGATATTGGTAGGTCATGTGAAAAAGATTTCAATGGTGATTAAATTGAAGACAAGGTTGTTTCTGAAAATGACACATGCTCTACTAAAGATATAGTCCTTGTTACTGAGAAAATTTGGGTGAATGCATACTCTAGTTAACATTCCAAACTCAAGGTATTTCCCGGTCATTCTGAAAATCAACCTTATGATGATATTCCTTTGGCTATTTTGGTCGATGAAGATTCCAACGACAACTTGAACGGGCCACCCAACCCTAAAGCAAGCCCTGTGTTGGTCCAAGAAACTAGCTATGATTTGGGGCTTGGCAACTTTGCAAACGAAGATTGCAAGAACAAATTAATGATGGAAAATACATTATCTCGTGAAGGTGGTGTTAAAGCCACAACATCTTATGCACAAGTCCTAGTTTGGGTTGTTTGTCTTGTTTTCTTGCCATGATGAATGGATCTGTGTCAATGGTAGTAGTCTTCAGACAGATTGTGGAGGAAATTGAGTTCAGGGTAACTAGTGATTATCCCATTAAAGAATACATAAAGATTCTTGACCAATCAAAACCACCTAAAGGAATTCGAGTTAGAATTGGAAGTAGATGATTCTGTGTAGTCTTGCTTTAGATGTTGGTAGTGTTTAGTGTTTTGAGAGAAGTGCCTGGAATGATGACAAACAATGAGGCATATACATTGCCCTTGTTGAAGGGTTAAAAGAGGCAAAACAGCATGATGTCAATGATATTGAAGTCTTCACCAACTCTGAGTTGATATGTAATCAGATGAAAGGCATCTATCGGGTTCGGAAGGACAATTTAAAACCTCTTCATAAGGAAGCAATAAATTGGAGTTGTCAATTTCAACATTTTACCATCAATCACTATGCAGATACTGAAAAGATGTCCACTGATATAATGTCAAGAGCATTTTTAAGCACATATGTAGATGCCAAATATGACATAGGATCACCATCCATTGCAACAGAAATCATTGATCACCATCAATATAAATCCCCATTGTGCGAATGGGTTGTTGTTATCATTTTTCTGGAGTCTATCATAGCATGGTTCTTTCACTAAAGAAGAACCTATTAATGTTTTATTTTTCCCCAACATGCAATGATTACGGTTTTTTGTATGGGAGACAAATTTATGGACAAATGTAATATATTCCATGTACATGGACAAATGTATTTTGAGAAAAGTCACTGATTCATGGTTTTGTGATTATCATCAATACATTATGATGTTGTATGATCCTTCCAAACACCTTCTCAGAGCTTTGTTTCTGGAGAGATATTGATATGCTATGTGATTTGTTCGTTGGTCGTTGATCAGTGATGAAAGGTTTCTTTACTATGTTTATAAGCAATTTATTCTTAATAACACATATTTCTCTTGAAACTAGTTTCAATTTATTTCTCTTCCAGTTTACATAATTGGCTGGATAGTACCTGTTTTTGGAAGACTTTGAGAGATAGTTCGAAAGTAAAGTTGCATTTTGCCAATTTATCTGTTCAATCTATATGAGTATTTTTTTTTTAATGTAAATCAAGCATTTCATGGATTTTTTTAGGGTTCAAGACCTTATAACAAGATTTAAAGTCATTATATAATGACAATTAAATTTGAGTAGCAAAGATAGCAATCATTCTTTTTAAACACTAGAAATAAACTCAATTGACCCTCTTGATTACTTGCAAAATCTTATTTCTCAGTTTTATTATTTATAAAATGAAATTAACTGCTTTTACAATGCATGTGATGAGATATTGTACATAAACAAGTGACATACTTGTTCATAAAGGGCACTCATACAATCTTTCTTGTTTATATCTATTGTCCACAAATCAAATCTCGGAATCTCAAGTACCCAAAGTTGCAATATTAGAGTGTAACAGGTTCTTCAATCAACCTAGATGGTTGAAATCACAGTTTAAAGAAAAAAAATTGTGATATCAACAATTTCATGTAAGCCAAATTCTAGAGGTAGCCTGAAACTGGTTATATTATTTAATATTTAAGAAATAATATAAAATATAAAATAAATTAACATTAATTTAATTTAATCCATGGACTTAGAAGAGTCCATGATAAAGCTCATTGTTTTAAGGCACTTTTTATGTGAAGATCGCTGATTCCAAATCCAGATCGCTGGTTCAAAATCCTGTAAGTAGCTTAAAAAATGAACATAAATTCAACTTAATTCTAAACTTTACATTTTCCCTAATTCTACTCAACTCTAAAATTTCCATTTTTTTTAATTCTGCTCAAATCTAAAGCTTCCATGGTTTTAATCTTTTCCATGTTTAATAAATTAAAAATCAAAATAAATATACATTAATATTAATAAATTAATAACGTATTTCATCCATTTCAAAATATAATGTGCTTCTTTATCCGGATTAACACGCTGAATATGCATTGCATTGATGCCAAGATCGCTGAATTTAAACGATGCTATGGTAATTGATGGGAATGAAAAGAAAAAATTGCTCCTTTCTCTTGTCCTTAAATGAAAATAAGTAACCCAACAGGACCTTAAGTCAAATTCTCCATAAGCCTTTACTTAGCTTTACTACAAAGAGATCTTGCATTAAGAGCAACGAACCAATTTTAGTAGATACATGAAAGAGATGTGAGCCAATTTTAATAGAACCTTCTAAAAACAAAAACCAGTCTGTCTCAATAGGATCAATTGCTCCATTTTGTTATCCTTAGATGAAAATAAGTAATCCAATAGCATCAAAAGTCAAAATACCCATAAGCCTATAAGCCTTTACTTAGCTTTACTGCAAACAAGCCTTGGTTTAGAAACAAATAGGTAATTTTAGTAAAAACTTGAAAAAGTTGTAAGCCAATTTTAATAGAAACTTGAGAGTCTTGTGAATTAAACATAAAACATGGGAAGTAGATCCAGGATAGCAAACTTCCTAACACAAGCAATCAAACGTATATGAAGTATGGTATGAACCTCTTACCTGTGGACATGTTTTTAAACAAAAGATGGAAAAATCAAAATCAAATCTCCAACTACCCACATAAGGCAGAGAGTGATATGTCAGATTAAATTGCAATACATTTACTGCAGAAAATTAAATTACAGTACATTTACTACAGAGCAAAAAAAAATCAGAGCAAGGGCAAATAAGTTTCTTAAGCACCATGGGAATTGGGCAAATAAGTTTCTTAAAACACCACAGGAACTACTTGAAGAGACTTGAATAAGCAATTTTTTCCGTTAAACTCGCTTGACTTTAATCTAAAAGACCAACATTAACAGAATCAAGTGCAAAATTGATATTTTAACATATCTTAACTACCAATATTTATAAGAGAAACGGCTTACATATAGATAACCCAGAAAAATGGTACAAAGCTTTCATTATTCTCTGCCAGGAAAATTCATTAGCATAGTGCTCTCTATTTGGTAAATAAGAACTACCAAGTTGTGAGAAATCTCATATGTAATACAACTAGAAGCTAAAACTTGAAATGCTTTCTCTTAGAGGGTGAAAGCAGGCATTAATCACAGTTGTTGTTCAGCTCCTTGAAAACAAACTTATTGACAGTAGGTACAACTGTTATATGGGTGTCTGATATATAAATGCACCACCAGGTTCTGCAACAAAGACACATGCCCTATTCCTCACTTCCAAACTTGCTAGCAACTCACAATCCAGGATTGGTGATGAGAACGATTCTAGGACAGTTTAAATTAAACACTCCTTCAAAAATACCAAATCAGGCTTCAATTCCAAATAAGGGGTTTGATTTGTGTCTTGTTTGCTTACAGTAACTCATTCCAAGAATCAGGAACTCCAGGCAGACACCAATGGCTGCAATCTTGAGAATTCAAGATTTTATCTTCAGCCAATCCTCTACCATACACAGAAGGGTGACCATCTTTTCGAAATTCTGTCAGCTTTGTGATATTCAAGAAAGTTACTGGTGTTTTCATTTGTTTTATTACCTCCTCCACTATTTTCATCTGTACAGGATAATAACCCATTAATGTGTCATCGAAGATAGGCTGGGACTCACCCACACATCTTCCCCCTGAATTCCATTGTCCACCCCTGTTTCCAGCCAACTTAAAGTATTAAGCTACAGCAGACAGACTGCAAGAAAAATATCATTGAAATTTTCTTGGGGCAACTTCATCAGTTGCAAGTTGCACAACACTAACTGTTAAAGCCAATTCCTTTTTAGATGGATGATCTGGTGTATTTAATCAGTATGTGCGGCCCATTAAACCCTGAACCAAATGTGTTTTCAGAGCAATTCCACTAAGATCACTTCATTAACCTGAACTGCCAAATCTGTTTCAGAGCTTGCTAGTGCATCATTACCAAAGTCATCCCTGTATTTCATCGACTGCAAGTCACTGCTACAGCGATATCTTTATCTTAGGACCTAAAATAATACAAAACAAGCTTTTTAATGCCAAATGTACAAAAACTAGTGGCACAAGGCCCTCAAAAGGTGACCTATCTCCAAAAATGAGGGGAGAAAATGGTCTTGTGGTTTAACATCCAATCCCCAAATTCCCTTCAATGCATAATAATCCTTCAATTAGTCTTCAAAATTACAATGAAACCCTCCAAAATGGGCATTGGGCACACAAGCTCATACGAGTATGCTCCAAAAGATACCTTCTAGGTTGATCCACATCCACATCTCAAATAGAGTTCCCCACCAGTCGTGGAAGGTATCTTTCCAGGTGAATTCATATCACAACTTAGAACTGTAATAAAACTTCCTAGCATAAACCAACCATCTCATTATGCTCCACAAACCCCTTTTAAGCTAGGGGAATCCTCAATAGTGGAATTTAAGCCTTCCAAATTTAACAATATTTTTTGTAAGATCTCAAAGCAGGGCCAGAATACTTTCAAGGATCCTTCCCGGAAATGAATAAGTAAGCCTCAAAACTGCTTGAACAGCCCCAAGCCTCCCAAACGATGGGTTTTCTCTTTTTTTTAAACTTCAAAGGTACTTCCAAGTAAATACATGGTCCAAATTTAAACGATGCCATCAAACTTATGGTCAAGACCATCAAACCAAAACCAATCCATACAGCAAGGGCTCCAAACAGCCACGTCAAAATATCAAAATTTCAATCCAAATAATGCTCAACCTAAAGGGTCAGCCAACACTATTTAAGCAATCATTTTTTGTTTTAATGGATATGTCAACTCCAATGTATGTTAAAAAATTTGTCTCCAAGAGTCGACCCTAATACACACAGGCCCTTTATGCAAAACTGCTCAAAAAATTCGGCCCAGTCTATTTGATTGCCATGACCGCAGGTTTTAGATGCTACTGCAGACGTTCCAGACGATCATTACAGGCACTCCTTTAACAGTCTGAGAGCATGCTTACTTTTATCAGACACCAAGGTCGTGGCGGCAGTATTCAAAATGTGGATCCAAACTGCTTGTGCATTACATCAGACTCCTCTACAACCATATCTGAGTACAACCTGTGTCAAAGTCACCTCATATGTTGAGATCAGGGTACAGCCTTGAAGCCAGTACAATTGTCTACAGGTCCGAAACAGAGTTCTGAAGTATGTTGTGTATACATATGTACATTTAGGCTGAATGCATCACATCAACCATTTCTTCAAATCTATTACATTTTATGCAAATTTCAGGGATGTGTGCACATAGACTAAACCAAATTATCATAATCAGTTTGGGATGTGTGGACATAGTCTAAACCAGCTGTTGAACGTCTGGAGATGTTATTGAACCGACCTGCCCTTGCCATAGATAAAATAACTTGTTATTAAAAGAATGGAATGGTCCCATGAAAGCTTGCTGATTGCAGCAAGTGCAAGTTCACAACAGATGGGACACAGAGATAACAGTTGTCTCAGCTACTACAATTTGGACAACAGAAACTAGCCAACCAAGGTGTCTAATTAAAAAATGCGCTGTAACTAAGACATGCTGTGACAATGATCACTACTATTGTATCTTATAATGAGAACAGGTACTGAATAGATATAGAGTCTGGGCATTCAAGGAATGAAAAAGAAAATATTATACAGCCTCGAGAGTCAAAAACATAACAAAAAGGAGGCATTCGAAAACAAACTACAAAAGTGCAAACAAACCGTAGTTCAAAACATCGAAGCGGGTTAGTCCATTTAAGTACAACCCCTCCATTGAAGTTCACAAGGTACACTCTATCAATGGTAATGACAAGCCACTAACCATTTTATCAAACCAATTCCAGATTATTATTGTGAAAAATATCATTGAAATTTTCTTGGGGCACTTCATCAGTTGCAAGTTGCACGACACTAACTGTTAAAGCCAATTCCTTTTTAGATTGATGAACTGGTGTATTTAATCAGTATGTGCGGCCCATTAAACCCTGAACCAAATGTGTTTTCAGAGCAATTCCACTAAGATCACTTCATTAACCTAAACTGCCAAATCTGTTTCAGAGCTTGCTCGTGCATCATTACCAAAGTCATCCCTGTATTTCATCGACTGCAAGTCACTGCTACAGCGATATCTTTACCGAGACTGTTGTTTGTTGCAGAATACGTCAGTGTCATGCCAAACCAATTTTAAGACCTCATGCAATGGTCTATTGTCCTCTATATGTCTCTGTCGGACATTTCATAGAATAGCTCAATAGCCTCCTCCAACTTTCCTTCCTTACAGAAACCATCGATAAGCGCAGTGTATGTGACAGCATTGGGGTGTATGTCTATGTGGGGCATTTCATAGAATAGCTTCATAGCCTCCTCCAATTTACCTCCCTTACAGAAACCATCAATTAAAACATTAAATATAATAACATCAGGGTTATGCCCTTCTTTTAACATCAGATACAGTAGTTGATTGACCTCCTGGAGCTTACCTTCTTTACAAAGTCGATCCATGAGGGTAGTAAATGTAATAGTGTCAGGCTCATGACCCTGTTGCAGCATAACAGCTATCAATCCATACGCCTCATGAGTTTTCACTCTCTTGCAGAACCCATCTATTAGGGTGTTATAGGTAAAAAGATTAGGAAGCTCTCGTTTGTTCACCATTTGATTGAACAGTTTGACAGCATCCTCCGTCCTGCCCGTCCTGCAAAGCCCCTTGATGAGGGTACTGAATATTACGACATTTGGAATATAGCCATGTGCTTCCATTCCTTCAAACACTTTGAAAGCGTAATCCATTCTACCTGTTTCACAGTGACAGTTGATAACAATGCTCAGAGAAATGAGATTTGGAACAATGTCTGCTTCAACCATAAGTCTGTAAACACGCAATGCTGATTGATGTCGGTTCCATTGGACTAGGGTACTTAACAAAATATTGCAGGTGGTGATGGTGGGATTAGATTTAGCTGAAAGCAGATGGCTGAAGGTATCCGCTGCCTCCGTAAGCATGTTGGTCTGACAGAGTGTTTTAACGTGCGAGTCGCCACTGGTATTCAAGGAGTGGAAGGAGCGTTGAGAATTCTTCCTTCCCCATATGGAAAGCATAAACCTCCTCGCACGGAAAATCTGTCAGGCGATGTCAGGATTTACTCGGCGATCGGATCCCTTGTCAGGGAATGTCAGGATTGCTGACAGGGGAGGGTGGCCGCGCAGGAGGGTGGCGGAGCTAGGCGAGGGTGGCGGAGCTAGGGTAGGGTGGTAGAATGGCCGGCAGCCGGAGCCGGACGATTTTCCGGCCGGTGCCGGAAAACGGGCCATTCTACCGCCTAGGTAGACTACTCCTTGCAAATGACAAGGTCTCTTATGGTTTCATTTGTCTGGTTTTTCATTAGCCCGAGGGACATTACAACCAGAATCCACCATTGTATAGTTTTGTTTCTTTGAGAAGGTTGTTGTTCACTCCGAGTATTGCCAGTGTACCAAGATTATTCATAAATTATGAATTCAAGTTGTTTCCTTTCATTCTCTTAATATTTATTTTCCAAATGTTTTCTGAGATAACGGCTAAAAATATTTCTACTTTGATACATGTGTATTGTTCAGGTAGAAAATTAGTCCCTTATTTTGGATGGATAAAGGTGATAAGCTTTGCTTATAAGCTTACGACTAGTTTTTTGTAATTTCTATTGTTGGCCTCCTGTACAAGTTAATTCAGGTGCTACTATTTATTACTAAAGGAACTAAAAAACCTCCTTTACTCACAACCTCTTCATTCCTTTCCCGGGCCATAGCTCAACACTTTTGGAGTCACAAATTCATAATTGGGAAGTGTTTTTACAACATTGAATGTATATATTACATTATTTTTCTGAATTTCTCTAAAAACCTTAGGGAATATATTGGTAATAAATATCCACCTTTTTCCTTTTGCATGATTAAGTTTTTTTGGCATCCTTTTAGGTCACCATCAACGCATTGTTCTAGATGATAACCATATAATTTTTCTTTTGCCTTCTTGTAATAGAAATAAAATAGAGGTTTATTTTATGTGTTTCATTTACTAAAACTTCTTTTATGACATAATTTATTTCTGAAACAAGAACAAGATATCTTGGCCACCACTAAAATTTTCAAGGTAAATTCATACATTCATACCCTTCTTTTTAAAAAATGTGGGGGTGAGTCCCCCTTATAGAAGCTTTCGTTAACCCGAGAGCACAATTTGTACATATATACATATTTTTACAGAAGCGTGATTTTTACATATGTTGTGAAGCAGTGGAGCGTCATCAAAAACATATACTGCAGAGCAGTGAATACATGCACGAGGGTCGAACCCGGGTGGGGAGGCAATAAGCGGTCGTCCCTAACCACGCGAGATAAAGGACCATGTGCTCGTTCATACCCTTCTTTATTCTGTTCTAGAATTTTAGTTTTAAGGTTTTTTCATTTCCCATACAATTTGTTACTTGAAGTTGTTCTTATTGGCTAAATCAAGCTAAATCAGAATAAATACACTCAAACTTGTGAATCAAAATTGATAAACATAACATAAAATGAAAACAAAGCCCAAAACTGATGTAGAAAGAAAACGAAAACAAAGTTGAGAAAGTAACATAAAGATTTTTGTTTTTGTGGTCTTTTTATGTATTATCATTTATTTATTTATTTTTTAAGAATGTTTATTTATGTACAAGTTTAGGACTCTAAGAATTTATCATGAACATATAGTATGAAATTGAGTGTAGATAAAAAAAAAAAATCATGAGTCTTGCATGTGATATAGTGGCTTGTTGGATGGAAAACATGCAAGGGTGACTACCATTCCAACCAACAAGCGTGTGTGACACAGATAATGGATTAACAACAAGACAAAATTATTGTTAGCTATGTCACATGACATGTGAACCAACGAGCTCAAGGTTGTGTCCCAGACCAGAAACGTAAAGAGATGCAGACAAATCATAGTCAGGGTTTACATAAAAAACCACATCCAAGCCATGTTGAACATTCCTTATATCATGAACGAAAGAAGACTTGTGAAAGCCAAACACTTCATATTCAACACACTGAACTGTCAACTTCCATAAAGTCAAAAATAAATTTTTCATTATAAAGTTCATTAAAGACCTTTTTTTCATCCATATCAAGAAAACGTTTCTTATAATAAAAACCTAATAGTTCATGAGTAAGGTCCTCATTCACAAGCTCATCAAAGAATATCTTACGACTAGTTTGTTTGTTTGTTTGTTTGTTTGTTTGTTTGTTTTTTTTTTTTTTTTTATTTTTGGAATCCCGCCCAAATTAATTAAGGTGCTAATGCTTATTACTAAAGAGAATAAAAACCCTCCTCTACTCGTAACCTCTGAATTCATTTCCTAGGCCATAGCTTGACACTTTTGGAGTGACAAATTCATAAATTGGAAGGGCTTTTACAATGTTGCAAGTATATATGACATTATTTTCTTGAATTTATCTAAAAACTTTAGGGAATATATTGGTAATAAATATCCACCCGTTTCCTTTTGTAGGGTTAGTGTTCTTCTGGCCTCCTTCCAAGTCACCATCAATGCATTGTTCCATATGGTAATCATACACTTTTTCTTTTGCCTTATTGTAATAGAAATAAATTAGATGTTTATTTTATGTGTTTCATTTACAAACCCTTCTCTTCTGACAGAATTTAGGTAATTTACAGGAACAATATTTCATGGTGACCACTAAAATTCTATAAGGTAAATTCATACATTCATACACTTCTTTATTCTGTTCCAGAATTTTAGTTTTAAGTTCTTTTCTTTTCCCATACAATTGGTTACCTGAAGTTGTTCTTATTGGTTGCAGGTTAGTTCCACTCCTTACATGAGGGTTATCCACAGAAAAGGGGTATGAGGGTTTTTATATTCAAGATTTTCCAGGTACCCATCAACTTTCTCTTGTTCTCTTGTTCAACTTTCTCTTTTTCTTCTGATGTAGGGCCAACATATTAGATGTTGAATGTAGGCCAAACTTTATTCATAACCCCAACTAGCTTACTTGCTTCTGTAACTACGAAATTTCATATGAATGTTGACAAGACTTAATGGTCGAGCCTGACTCTGCTTGAGCAAGAAAATGTTTACTGAACTTTTCATTACAGGTCCTCTTTAATTTTTCTTTTAAGAATTTAAGTAGGTTTTCTTGTATATATGTTTTTCCTCGGTAAAAAATGAGGACAGTTTAATATCATGCCCAATACTTATATGTCTATACCCACTTGTATGCATATATCCACTTGTACACCTATAGACTTAGTGTATCTAGTTTAATATCCACTTGTATTCATAGATACTCAGTGTACCCCCATATAAGCACATTTACTCAGTTATGAATGTAGATAACCTGAAACTCTATGAGCCTTCCATGTTAGATCAAGAAGAGGAACAAGTCCTACCTTTTGTACAAGATTCAACACCATATTCTTAGGAATATTTGACAAAGGATAGCATTTTACAGAAGAGGTCTAAAAATCCAAGAAAGGGGCAATATGAAATTTGGTAGATTGGTTTGAAAGGACATTTTTTATGCACGACTAAATGGTATACTTGAGAGAAGGTGGAGGAAAAATTTTCCTCACTTCATTCAATAAAAGATTTTGGGGACCAAAATCCTCCAAAAATGGTGAGGTGTAATACAAATTATATCATTATATTGGTTTTAATCCATATTTATGCTTTAAAAATGGGAAAAGTGGAGGAATCAACTCCGAGTACCATTTTTATCGATGGGACCCAGTTTGGAAAATCGGGGTCTGAAATCTTCCAGTAGCATTGTGAGGCATAAAATACAATTTTTGGGGGCTAATATTTTTCTAGTGTGGAACATTATTTTAATGTTATAAACACAAATACCTTTCAAATGGTGCAAGAATCGCCTCATTTGAAGTTTGTATACAAAACTTATGTCACTCAAAAGTTGACCTACATGTTTTCACCACCATAATTTGAAAATATTCCATGTCAGCCCCCATTAATCATGGAAAATTGGCTAGCCACATGAACATGATGAAGATGAATCTAGAAGAGTCCATATTGTAACCTTTTTTTAGAGTTGAGAGAGTCAAACTTGACCACTAGTTGGCTATCAGGTTGTGTTATAACTAGGCCACTAAGAGGAAAATAGGTTCCATTTCTTTTTTATTGAATGTGTTCCATAGACAAGCAAAGTAGATGATAGGGATAGGGAGGGAGTACACATAGAGGATTTTTTAAATGTAGTATCTTACGAGCCACAAGCCTTACTTCTTTGTACTCATAGTCGTTTTCTATTCAAAGAAAGAGAGTAGAGCAGTGTCACTTTCTAGTTGAGTTTTCTCCCGAAATGGTTTCGTAGGTTATATATTGTGCCATGGTTTGTTAGTTTATTTATTTGTTCTCTATTTCTACATAATTAATATTTGCATGCATACATATAAAGAGAGATAAGCCCTCATATTATATTTTTCAAATTTTTAAGTATAATTTTATCAGATCTGTTGTGACGAACTATCTAGTGGAATATGCATTGTAATTTACAGATCAAGTCAACTAATTCAATCTACTAGATGATGGAATAGAGTGGATTTCATAGAAATGATTGGAACTATGAATGGTCATTTGTGAATTGAAACTACCATAATTTGAGGGAGTTAGTTAAATTCAGATATTATAAATAAAGGATCGTATGGGTTGAATATATGTCAAGCATTTGATGAATTATTATCTCAATATCATGCATTGTGATGTTCTAATCACAATGCATTGTGCTTATATGGCACATGGTGAATGATCCCACCACGTAAATAGGATTATTTTTACCCTCCCAACAAGTTGCCTACTCACCACAACGAGGATTCTCATCCACTATTTCTTATTGTTGACGAGCAATATTCAATAGATAAATACTTCACTTCTACTTCACCTTCCTCTTACTTAATTCATGAAATTTTCTTTGTCTCAGCTTTGTCATTTGTTATTAATCATTGTTAATAGATCCACAAATATGGTATATTGTGTCGACATTTTAGAACCTCTAACCGGTTCCATCTTCAAGAGGTGTGAAATATATGAAGAGCATGAGCGTAAATAAATAGTGTAATGAATATTACAATATGTAATAAATAGTGTAATAAATACTTTTGTCATTTGTTTCCAAATTGGAGACTAAACATGTTGATGGTGAACCATATTTTATATGCAGCACAAACAATATGTTTACAGGATGGAAGATTATATCAAACTTGGCCATGATACTTTGTCTTAACTATATCAAATATAGTGCTTTTTAGGCAGGCACCATATATTGATGCATAAATTTCACTGGACACGAACCTGCAATTTTTTACCCAAAAATCCATGGAGGATAATGGCATCCTAGCTAATTTTTTTATTATTAAAGCATCCAAATTTCTCCATCATTTTCAATTTTCATTGATTACTTCAAGCGCGATATTACGATCAATACATATATGTATACTTTAAAATTTAAAATGCATATCCACTAGTACAAATGGGGCTAAAATCCGACCACTATTTGTTGGATATGCGACTTATTGGCATTGGCTATATTCATTAGAGCTAAGAAACTCGTTGTTGGCATTGTGTTGAATAGTTGACACTTTATTAAGCATCAGATATTTAATGGGACTGACGTTGAATATCCAATGGAAAAAATGGTAGAAATTGTCATTAAAAATCCGATGCTTTGAAGTCAGTTTTGCGACGCTCACATGCATCATATATGCGATGGAAAAAATTTTGGTAGAGACGCCCACATGCGTCAAATAACCAATGTGACCCGTATTTCATTATGTTCCCCTATATGCCAAAAATTGTGAAACTTTTCTGTCAGATATTCGATGATTTGTTAGTCTAGTCTAATGGGTACTTATGGCATTGTAGAGTTGGATAATCGATGATAGAACAAGATTATGCGACGAGAGTGTTATATCTCTGATGCTTCCTTATGTCGGTATGGAGCAATTCCAATACTGAAGCATTGGATAATCGACATTGAATTAAATTAATGCGATGAGAGTTATACATCTCAGATGTGTCATTCCATCAGTATGGAGTAGAATCTCTGACGATTTAGCATTGGATAATCAATGGTATAACAATTTTGTCTGACAAGAGTTTTATATGTCTGATGCTTCATTCTATCACTCGTGCATTGAATATTTGACGGTAGTCCCATCGGATAATAGTTGTATATGTGATGGTTTCCATGCATCATCGAATATCTTACGAGTTTCTGCATATTAAAAAAATACATAATTTGACTGCTTTACATGAGTTTTTCTTTCTTTCCCTATGGTTCCATCATATTCATTCCAAAGGTGAAATACAAACACCTCTATTCAATAATCCAACCACTATGAAATATTGAAAAAACTTTATAAATGTATGCCTTGGGTGACCCATTCAACAAGGAGAAGAAATACAAAACCTAGTTGGAATTCACTCATGTTTTTAATCTTGATGGCACATTCCTGGTGTATAACCTAACCCAACCTATCTCTCTATATGTATGGACCAAAGCAATGATCTATCGGCCTATCTATGCTAGCTAGTATGGATCAACCTATGAATCTATGATGATTTTATTAGGATATAAATATATGATCGACCCATCACATTGATATATAACCAAATCCATGGAAGGATCTAAATCTCAAGAAATTTTCAAATATTAATGAGAAATCAAGTTAATATTTCACCTAACTCTCTGCCCTAGATTTCTCAACATGGTAGCAGATCAAGGTTTTGAAGTGAGGGTAGAAAATATGATAACCTTGGCACCATCTCATCTCAAGAAGAGTGAATTCCCTTGTCTGAATTTTTGAAGGCAAGAAGAAAAAATATTTGGGCATAATTACTAGCCCTAATTTGATCTGAATTTGAAACTACTTGTAAATGCTTAGCAAGGTATTCAATTCAGTAAACATACATGTTTAAGAGGTGTATGTATTTTCTTTTGTTTATGTGTTTTAACTTGATTTGTTTCAGCTGATATTAACCATATATGTTAGACATATAAGGCAACAAATAAACATCACACATAAAAGCAATTTAATAAGGATTTCACTCCAATCTCGTGGGCTACGTCTCCTGTGAGCTCTAGTCAACTAGACTTGGCTCTTTGGGATTATGGCTTGAATTATTTTACAAGTTCCACACTCAACTCCAAAAGGTTAGTGATTGAACCTATGGGTTTAGAAAAACCATATACATCCCTATCATAGCTGTCAACTTTGTGCAAACAGATCTAGGCTTCCTTGGACTTGATTCCTTCAGTAGGTGCACTAAACTTCCCTTAGCTTCTTAATGGCACAAACTCCTTCAGAATGCTTCAAATGTCTTTGAAACCTCTGCTACTATCTCCAGCACATATCTAACATTGAAAAATGATTGTTCATTTGCTCAAAATGAGCATTGTAACCCCAATCTAGGCCTTCCTTCATGGATGGCTCTAGTCTGCCTGAAACTTCCCTTCAGCATCTCGGCCTTTAGAAGTCTCCAAATGGTTCTAAAAACACATCCATTAGATTCAAAAGGTTCCTTACAGCAGAAATAGGCTTTTGTTTCACCTCAAACAGATGAACCTAGCCTAGCACAGCTCAATCACTAAAATGGCCCTAGTGGCCCTGAAAGCGTCCCTAAAGCTAAACAGTGAGAAGAATACCTCCAAAAGAAAAACGAGCTGTAGATATGGATTCAGAACCCTGAATTCATTCAGAATGGACCTCGTTCCACTCTTAATGGCTGCACACTTCCCAATGCAACTCCCAAACTGATTTGGCCCTTGTGGCTCCTAGAACTTCCACAAAGCAAAACCACCTGCATATGACCTCAGATGGCTATGAAACCTGTGCCAATGGCTTCAAAAGGTCGAAGAGACCCAAATCAAAAAAAATTCATCTAAAAAGGACTTTCCTAGCCAAAATTATGGCTCATTAAATTTTCTCCAGTCTGCCCTAGAAAAACTCTAGTTAAAACTGGCTAACTGCCAGATAACCCCGACAAACAGGAAATTTCACCATTTTTGCAGCGCTCTGCCAAAAACTCCGCCATAATGACTATGACTTCCAGCTAACTGTTAGTGGCTTTCAATGTGCATGTGAACGTTCCCGGCAATTTTGGGTTTACCATTTGAGCCAAACTTTTGGTTGAACTGTTTGTTTACCATTGATTTCTACATATATGTGACCAAGCACTAACTTTAACATTAAAGTTTTTGGTTATGTATTAACCGCCAACGAAGGTGTTAAGCCCTTGGTTCAAAGGCTATGGTCTCATGAGCGGGGGCTGGCCCTTAAAAGCTAGCTCCCTTTGGGCCTACCTTAAACATTTTTTTAACTTCATATTCGCTTTGTCCCGCTAACCTTTTACATCCTTGTGCCTTGGTGCATTGGCAAGGCTGAGCGCTGATATATCATAGGTCGTGTGTTCAAACCACATCCGACCAAATTTTAACGTAGCCAACTTTGTTCGAACTTGGGGCCATGTGGCTGCCTCTAGGCTTGCCACGTGGCGGCTTTCCATTGGTCACCCCACAAAGAATATTTTTAAGAATATTCTTTTTTTAATTTTTTTGAAAAAATTCAAAAATTAAGAGTCATTAGGCGATTTTTTTTTGGCATAACTTCTGCATACAGAGACCTTTTTCGAACCGTTCATGACGCCGAAATCAG
>APFE030192959.1:4074-29734 GCA_000404065.3 Pinus taeda
ATTCCTATCCTAACCCGGCACCACTGAGCATGATTCTTGCCCTTTCCATCAATGTCTTATTCATTCTTTCTGCAACTCCATTTTGTTGAGGTGTATATGGAGTAGTATTCTGCCATGCTATACCACACTTCTTACAAAATTCTTCAAATTCCTTACTGCAAAAATCTCTATTGTTATCTGTTCTCAGCACCTTTATCTTCTTCTCTGTCTGGTTTTCCACCAGAGCCTTAAATTCTTTAAACCTGTCAAATACTTCAGATTTCTTCGTAAGGAAATATACCCATGTATTCCTTGAGAATTCATCTATAAATGATATAGAGTACACAGACTTACCCAGTGATGGAACCTTCATAGGTCCAAACACATCACTGTGCACAAGCTCTAATATTTGTTTTGCCCTCCTACCACCAGAGGGGAAACTCACTCGATTCTGCTTCCCATATACACAATTTTCACAAGAATCGAAATCCAGAGAGCTATTACTCATACCTTCTACCATACCTTTACCATGAAGTATTCGAAGGCCCTTCTCTCCAATATGTCTAATCCTTTGATGCCACAGCATGGTCTTCTCTCCAGAGACCACTAGATTTTCTACTCCACTTTCAGGAACCACTGAACTGTTGCACCCATCAACAACAGTGCTACCTTGTAGCTTGTACAGAGTTCCAATACGAACTCCCCGCATCAATACCAATGCTCCCTGAACCATCTTACAGGTATCCTTCTCAAACACTATTTTTACACATGCATCATCCAGCTTGCTTACAAAAATCAAATTTCTGGCCAATGCAGGAATATGTAGAACACCCGGAAGTGTTCTAACCCTTCAACCTTGCAACTTCAACTTTACTTTTCCGCGACCAACAATTCTAGCCTTCCTATCATCCCCTAAGAAGACATCACCACCATCGTATTTCTCATACTCGCAAAACCACTCTCTATGGCGAGTGAAGTGAAAGGATGCAGCTAATTCAATCAACCATGCCTCATGATCTACATGTGTACTTGAGAAGCCAAGTACACATCCCCACCTTCATCTGAGGTGGTTTTTGCCTCTGCAGAAGGAGCATCATCAGATCCCTTTCCTTTGTTAGGAGCTTTATATTTACAGTCTCTTTTGTAGTGCCCTTCCTTTTCGCATTTCCAGCACACCACCTTTATAGGTTTTCTTCGAGATTTAGACCTCCCTCTAGATTTAGATCTCCCACTCGATGACTTATTTTCTTCCCGTTCTGGGACTGTCCTCGTACAGACAAAGCATCACCATTCTGGATCTCCATATTTTTTTGTCTATCTCCTCCATCAGCAAGGCTAATACTATTTCATCAAACTGCAAGCCAATTGCATCGCTACCTATTACAATAACCAGACTATCCCAAGAATCTGGTAGAGAACACAACAAACTAATGCACTTATCTTCATATGAAATTTTGATATCAACAGACAATAACTGACTTACCATAGTATTAAATGCATTCAGATGCTCTGTCATTGAGTCTCCATCTTTCATCCTTAGGTTATAAAGCTTTTTCCATAGGAACAATTTATTCACCAGAGACTTAGATTGGTACAAAGTCCCTAACTTGTCCCACAAAGCCTTCACCGTAGCTTCCCCTAATACATTCAACAATACTGAATCTGAGATACACAATCATATTGTGCTTTTTGCCTTCCGATCCAACTTCTTCCATTCTTCATCAGAAACTCCCGTTAGTTTAGTACTTGGATCTACTACAATCCACTGATCTTTATCCACCAACAGATCCTCCATATTGAGTTTCCACAACTCAAAACTCAGACCATTAAATTTCTCAATCTTTATCATTACACTTCCCGCCATCTTCTTTCCCCACCAGAATCGATCTCGTAGATCTCCCACTGAACAGGGTCTACCACAGGCCTGAGTGAAACCCCTTAGCAACAAAGGTGTCCCCTTGAAGCCAAAACAACTCTGATACCAAATGTAGGCTTTAACCCTATACAAAAATTACCTGCATATGAATTCTAAAACACATAAAATAAATAATGCGCGAGCATAATGCATATACACAGAGATTTTCCCTGGATCCCAAAACTGGGACTACCAGCTTGATTTTTCATTATGTTCCTTTCAATGTTATAAGACATATTTATACATGTTGAAGGATCCAATACCATGGACCGAAAACCATTACATCCAAAGCCATGGACCAAAAACCATCACGTCCAAAAACATGTGCGAAAATCATGCACAAAACCATAGGTGGGTCTGCCCAACCTAACATAGGTTCCAAAACCAAAGACCCCATAGAGTGGGGTTACCTACACCCCTTAAACCCCCTATGACACCCCCGCTAGGCAATTGGTGCAATGAAGTGGGGGCTTTGCCATCCTTTAATCCCCCGATTAACCACATGGGCTAGTCGTGGAAAGAATATAACATAACCCAACAAGGCAAGGCCTTTAGAACCCCTGATCAACGATCTACGATTAATCAGAGTCAGAGGTAGGAAATCGGTGATATCAAGACTTGAGAATCAGTGACATGTGATTTGCCGATATCAGCGTCGGTGATCGGCGTCAGAGGATGCTAAAGGCAAGACCCCTAGGTTGTAGTGATAACAGTCTGTGACATGCAATCTCAGCCATTGGATCAGAAACAAATCAATGGTCTAGATTTAATCGGAAAATCGACGATCGACATATTGGAAATCGTAGGATCAAGAAATCGGCAATCGCTGAATTGGCATATCGGTGATCGGCAATCGGAGATCCCCACGACAGGTCCACTGAACAGTGTGATGGCGACATGCAGTGTAATCTGGACCATCCAATCAAGGAACAAATCAATAGTCCAGATCTAATCAGCGGATCGGTGTATCGGTGATCGGCGATCATCAATTCCCAATATACAGGGCCATTGACAGAGCGATATGCGATTTGTGATATAAAGCGGACCCGATTTGATGAAATTTGAAGTCCGGTTTATCGAATTTTTCAATGTTTTTAGTGTATTTTATTCAAATAGCTCCTATTATAAACAAAACATATCCTGTTTTAAGTGGCCTTTGTCATAAAAATATGCTATAAAACACAATGGATGTAGAGAGCCAAATCTAGGGGATAGAGCCAGAGAGGCTATGCTAGAGAGCCCGAGAGCCTGTGCTAGAGTGCCCGAGAGCTTGAAGTGCCAAAGAGCCAATGAGGAGGTTGCGCCTGATGGAGAGTCACAGCACGAGAGGGCCAGATAGCTAGAGATAGATAGATTGTGCACGGGTTTACTCAGAGAAGCTTGAAAGCTAAGTGCTTGAAAGTCAAAGCGCCAAGAGCCGTAGAGCCACAGAGCATGATCGAGGCAGCACGTGAAGGTGAGCCATTAACTAGAGGGTTAGGCAGAGCCACAGAACTGCAGCGACATAGCCAATGCGCTATAAAATTAGATAACCAAAGAGCTACATTATCGAGAAGTCTAGAAAAATCTTTTTCTTGCGATCGATACATGAAATCGATGGCCGAGAAAGCTTCAGCACATTGATAGCTTATGTTTCATATGCCCCTAATTACTAATTGTGACAAGGCAGAAAACGATCGATGTAAGGGGAGCCAAAGTCTAGATTGGTAATAGGCCCTGCGTACGCATCGACAATGTGAACAGCGTATTCATTGTGGATTGTTTTTGCTAAAGATATGAACATCCACTTCTTCAGATAGCCCGTGGTGTGAGGTATATGATTTTTTCATATATTTTTTCTTTTACATTATGCTGCCTGGATCCTTGATTGATATTGATGCAGGATCTTGTCTATTGCATGTTTTCATGATTCCTTGTTTGATTTGATGCAGAATCTTCTATGTGATGTACTTGTTGTCATAACTCATCATGTTTTGCTTTGAGATCCCTTGTTGTATGTTGCTGGGATACTCTTGTTGTCATCATGCATGTGTTTTGTTTTGACATCCCTTTTGTGCCATATTAGTGGGATGCTCACCATGCATGTTTTTGTGTCATACTAATAGGAGTTTTTTATTGAGAGTTATAGTTGTGGAACATCTCTTAGAGCCACTCCTCTGTGAGGGCATTTTTCCTTGTATGATTGCGACATCATCTCTTGTGTATATCACCTTTATTGGAAACACTTAATACAGCGGCCTACACCATCTTGACACCGGGGCCCAGACACGTAGTCCCTCCTGGACAAACTCCATTATCAACGCTTATGTTTTCATGTGTTGATGATTGTTATATTCCTCTTCTTTTCCACATGCAGATGTATTCATTAATGTTCTTTAAAATACAATTTAACACATCACGAAAGTAAAAGGTCTTGGAAGGGTCCTTCTTAACACCCAGACCTATATCATCGCCTGCTCCACTGACTGAGAAAATTGCACAGATAGGTTGGGCAGACACCCAATACCCTTCCCTGTCTCCCTCAGAAAATTTCACAGTTTTTCCAACCAGCCCACGAGTCAGTTGACCGGCTTCTCACCCAGAAAACTATGCATATTTTGTGAGAAAGCCCTCTGCTACCCAGCAGTCCGCTGAGCTCAAAAAAAGAACAGAGGTGATCAGCAGGCCAACCTCCCAACTTCAGCGTAGTTTTCGCTGCCAAGCCCCAACATCCAGCTTCTAGTTCCCTCCAGGAATTGCATCATTTTTGCTGCCAAGGTCTCAGCAGCCAACTACTAGTTCCCTCCGGGATATGTGTAGTTTTGGCTGCTAGGCTCCTGCTGCTTGATCATTCAAGAAATTGTGCATATTTTGTCTACTCAACTTTCCTACAGCCCGAACTTCTCCTCCTAAAAATTGCACAGATTTATCCTCCAGCTAAGCCAGACCCTGTGGATACTCATTGTCAATCTGTATTTCTCGTCACCATCCCCCATTGAAAGTTGCGCAATTTTCACCAGTAGTGCCCAGATCCTTCATCCCATCTCGAAGCTTTCCTTACACAGTTTCGTGACCTTTTCTTCTCTCCTAGTTGCCTGCATCCGAAATGATCATGCATCATGGTAGACTAGGAGGTTCATGGATTTGATGTCATCTCATCATGAGTGACTGCAGATATAGGTACACAAGCAAACATGGCACGATGACGGATGAGATGAACAAGAAGAGTGCATGCAAGAGGACCTATTCGCGAACGGACGAACAAAGGAGGCATGCAAAGAGATGTACTTGCGAACAAACAATAATGCAAAGTTGTGTTCATGGACGAATGAACAAACATGTGAAGATGTGTTTGCATAAGGATGAACGGACGAACATGCACTTTTCATGAACAGACGAACCTGTCAAGCATGCCAACATACAAGCAAGGAGAAATGTGTGAATGCAACATCAAGCAAACCCAACGACCATCGAAGACTCTGCGCACTTTGGCATGCGACGGTGAAGATGTGAGACACCATAAGGACAGCCATCACCTAGCAATGCTGCAGCTTGACATGCACACCAGCAATAGCATGGATGTACCAGCATTGTCATGTCGAGTCTTGTCATGAGTCATGTCATCCACATCTCTACTGTGGGCCATACTTTCACTCAATGTAATGTAATGTGGAAGTCTAAGAGACTCAATTGTCATATGAAGAGTCATGTAAAGTTGAAAGGTCATGGAAGTCAAACAGTCATGAGGGAAGTCGAACATCCACAAGGGTTGGTTTCACCCTTGGCTATAAATACCCCCTCATTTGTACATGCAAGGGACTTTTCACCTTGGCTCCTCCCACATAGCCTTGAGATTCTGTAACATTTTCTTTGAGGAGTAAGTAGTGGCTCCAATGCCCCACCCACGTAGTTAGTAATGTGTGGTTTATCAATTTGTGTTGGAAGTTTCAATTAATTCAAAAGCCTACTAACAGGCCAACACATTTTCACACATGTTGTAACTATTTGTAAGATTCATCTTGAACATTTGTAATGCATGTTTCTTTAACCTGTATTTAGCATTTGGATACATTCAACTGTTCTAATACATGTAAATTAATGAAAATGTGTTGGATATGTTGTTAACGATGTCCTATCCATGTTGGTCACCTCCCGGACATGAGACATAATCTTTCATGTAAACTTGCTATAATGACCGTCGCACTCGCACGGATTGCCCGTTGAGTGTTGTACGTGCTATCTTCTCTTGTGTGTTGTGATTTCCACATCCATGTGGATTCCTCCTCCGGAAATTGTGCACATATTGTTGTGTTGTGTGTTCCTAATAGAGTTTGGTTTCCTCCCATCTGACTTGGGACTCACTCCCACCCTTCCTCTCTTCGGTGAAAGAACCTTGACACAAGTAACATTAGTAATCACTAGGCATGCGAACGTCACTACTCGAAGACAAAGCACACCACTACTTTGTGCTGACAAGCAAGAGCTTAGGCAAATATTTAAGATAATGGCAACCGGGCCATCATACCGGATGGGACTCCCACACCAAACGGTGTGAGGTATAGTTGGGACTTCATACCGAGGTGATCCCCTGAATGTTGGCAGGTCCAGCACCGTCAACATGTCTATAATGCTTTTTTTATTTCTTATATTTTCTATGCATTTCATGAGTATTCAATGCATAACGTTTACTAGAAGTAGGATACAAAATTTAATATGGTGATGAACATGAAAAAAGATACTACTGTATGTTGGGAAAATTCATGAATGAAAAGAACTCATTTGGACTGTACAATGATAGTTTTATTTAAATAGATGTCATATCAACTTGTCGCCACTTTCTTTTCCATACTTTGCACTAAATGCTTTTAAAAAATTAATCGTAGGAACAATCATAACACCTATATGCAATCAAAGAACCCTTATAGCAACCTTTTCATATGAAAACAAGGGAGGTTACATGGCAGCTAGTAACTGCCTTGAGCGAGGAGTGGAGCTTGACATCTTGCATAGGTGTTTAGGTTGGTATGAGAGAATGTTGGAATCATGTAAATTATTGATGGAGCAGGAGACAATGAATTTGAAAAAAAAGATTTACGAGATGAAACCTTTTTCTTTTAGGTTGAGCACCTTTAAAACCAGTGAGAAGTGGTGACATGACAATGATTACCACTTAATACAATATATTGATTGATACATAAAGCAACAAAAAGAACTAAAGATGAGTACGTTGTAAAGGAGATTAATATGGTCAGCAAGAGTGTTCCTAAATTAACTTGTGAGTCTCAATTTACTCCAAAATGGTCGTATATGTTATAACCTAGACACAAGCACCTACTCATCCAAAATTTCCTCGACCCAAAAGCGAACATATATCTATCCATAGGAATGAATCCCTATGATGTCCTTGTAAAATCAATCACATAAAACATCCCCTATCATTTGAAAATAATTTATTCACACAAAAACCAAAAATGTGTATTGGAGTCACCTCTAAACACATGCTTCTTGATGTAGTACTCAGCAAATGGTGTTAAGGAAACAAAACTAGATCGATGTGGAGAAAAACAAAAAATAAATCAGCACCACTAGAATAAGGGACCTGGCAAAAACACAAACCCAATCCCTCTTTCCATTCTATATAGTTAAATATTGGTTTTTGTGCATGACATGCACATTTCATCGCCTTGTTAGTTGAATAAAATTTATTCACAGATTAATTCACACAAGACTTAAAGACGAGTTTGATTAAGCGAGGGTGTGTCCTGAACAAAACTGGATCTAAATAAAGAAAACGGATAAGGAAAGTAGAACCAAAATGGAGAAGGGAAATTGTGAATGGAATACCTAATCCCTCATCGTTAAATAATGGAGTTTAAGTGCATGACAATTGTTGTCACCCTCTACAAAATGTGTTTTCAACTGCTAAAAGAGGGAAAAAGAGAAAAGGGGTTTGCAGCCATCTTCCAAGCCCCACAAGCACTAAAATCTAAATCAGACCCTGTCCATTGAATAGTGCTCAGAATTATCTTTCCAACGGTATATGGAACTCCACAAATGGACTCCAGAATCAGAAGTTAGAGCAGATTGAAGTTTCCCTTTGAAAGCCATAAAACAAAGTGAAAATGACTAAGGGTAAGGTCCTGTCATATCGGAGGTCCTAGCTCATTGCAAATCATATATCGCAACATCAGGCAGTATGGCAATCGACGCTTCATGTAGTAGAGCTTCGATATTGGCTATCACACATTAGTGATTGCTCATCAGTGGCACTAAATGCATATCAATGATCCAATGGGTCAGGGAAAGCACATCGGCAATCGACAATCGCAACAGCACAAACATATCGCAAGTCAACAATCGACATTTCTGGAAGCGCTCACTATGAAGAAATTGCAAAAAAATAACATCGATAGTTTTAAAGCACTGGGAGTGCCGAAAATAGTTTAGCAAAGGAAATCAGATGCAAAACCAGAAGAGGGCTAACCGTTTCTCTCTCCTCGAGGGAGCCATGTGGCGGAACATCATTCGATCCAATAAATGAAATGTGGCTACACATGATTGGTTTTGATACCTGACACTTGGCAACACATGGCTGGTTCCAATAAGGGACACAGAGAAACTGACGTCAGCATGACGTGGCAGTATAGTGGACACGTGGCAGACATATTCAACATTTTTAGGGGTCATAAGGGGCCAAATCAGGGCGAAAAATTTCACCAGTCACAAGGTAACATGTGGCAAAGTGATGACGTCACTAATCAGAGATCTGAGTTTGCAAGATCGCATAAAGAGCTCAGGGTCACATAAAGAGCTGAGGAAACAAGGGTTAAGCACAAAGGGTGATAAGGGATCACAAGTTTCAGGACGATGGACCAAGGACATGGATAGGAAATCTCCAATTTGTCGTCCTCCGATATTTGGCCAAGCATACAGTCTATAGAGGAAAATAAAAGAGAAGTAGTTGAAATATTTAACAAAGGAAAATGGTTCTTGGACATGATTCCAAAGGTTCTAAGGCATTACGGCTAACACAGGTCACAGCCCCACGTTCATAGGAGAAGACATGTAGAAATGGGCTAAACCAAAGGGGGAAAAAGAAGATCAAGACTCATTGTTCTATAACGCCATTAAGAGTAAAAGTCTCAATGTAGTAAAGTCTGAGTAGTATGGTAAAAAACTCTGAATGTGTTAAATGAAGGCATGGAGCAGCAATAAATCAATATGGGGGCTTAGGAGGACATAATGATTTAGCATGGAGCTCCACTCATTCATACAATGTAGGACTACTAGGTCAATCTTTGCTTCTTCTCTGTGACAAGCCAACAGAGTTGATCGCTACCAACTCCAAAGAGTGGTGAAGCCAGGCACTTAAGGTGAAAGCAACAAGAACCGGCCAAGTAGCACAAAAGGCACATCATGGTAGAGACGTGGCTTGATGAGGGGCAATCTCAGAAATGGGATAGGGATACTTCCTCCTTCATCATCCAATTTTCCTTTTCTTATTATTTCTATAATTTTTTTTTATTATGTATGTCTTGCACTTCAAAGAAGGAATAAAATAATGATTAGAATCATTGTGGGCAACAGAATTATTGCACACCAAGACAACTAGTCAAATTGGACAACTAGCCCTCAGCTGATATATTTGGTAATTGTTAATTCAAAGCTCCCCTTCTTCTTATAAATAGGGGGAAGAAACACTTAGAAGAGGTTCCAGAATTATTGACAAAAATAAAGAGGTATTGGTCAGAAATGACTGCAGAAAAATTGGGAAGAAAACTTGAAGAAACTTTATTGGTAGCAAGTTGCTCTTGAACATGACACTTTCACTCCATCACCATGATTGAGTCGGGTTGGGTTATTCCATTCACCAGTCATATTACCATTGGTCCACCGTACCATCCATTTTTTGGGGTTAACACTACCAGTCCACTTCAGTGTTGCCAATATGTTCAAGAGAAGTTGCTCAGAGAATTCACCAACCCAGCTTGTGTCTCATCCGCTGCAATACCTTCACACTTCATTCTTTCATGACCGCCACCCTGAACCTTGTATCATCAGATCGTTTTCACCTCCATAAAATCATTTTCTCCATTCCATGTCGTAGATGTGGGATTCATTAATGCCCTTCTACGATGGGTCACTTCTTGTCAACATCAGCTCATTATGCAAGAAGTTGGCCTAGGAACAACCCTTTCAGTACTTTGAAGCTTGCATGCCTCAATGGCAAGTTTCTCACTTCTAGCGACAGGTTTACATCAATGGCCTTCGACTAAAAGATTTTGCATGGTGTTCGACGCCAAGTCCCTTTTTCACACCACGTAAATTGTACTATCATACCTTGAGGGTCATTATCATTATCGGTGATTCCTCTCATGCCTGTTAACAGCTTTCATCATTGGTTGGTAATCAGGCAATGTCTTTCCATGTTCAACTCCAGAACATCTTTTCACATGGATCGGCTTGTACTTCGGACGAAGATTGAACGAGTTTGAAGACCTCGGATCTAGTTTCAGCCATCCGGGCTGTGATATATTCAGGAAAATAAAGACGTCGAATGTACATCATTGCTGCATAGATAATCATCCAAGCCAAAGGATGATTGCTCTACTAGAATCATCAGTTTGCCACACAGACGATTGTCTATCCTATGTACATGAGAATGAATTTATAAAGTTAAGCATGGGAATGCCCACCTCAGCTAGATCATGAAAATATTATGAAGATAATGTATTGTATTGTATCTTATTACAGGTCACCTTCCAGTTCGAAAAAACCTCGGATCCTCATGATAAAAGCATTTCACCCGACATCAAAAGATTTACGACCTCATGCTTTAGGGGGGAATTGTTATAGACATATTTGGGCACTGCAACCCCAATCACATATGTCCATAAACCAAGTGCTTCTAAGCCCCTAAAATTGTTGTTTCATACCCTAAAGGGACAAGGTCAGTTGATTACATCATCTCCCAGAAGTTCTCCATGAAAAACTACTTAGAACTGGTCAAACTGGACCATCTCACTTGCTCTATGGTCAGGATGCGATGCATCTCACCTACTACACATGGGAGGTGCGATGCACACTGAAAATTCCTTCTATAGGGTGCGATGAGCAAGAATAGACAAATGGCAGAGACATTTTGCTAAGTGGATGATCAAGGAATCTTCTAGAAACTTCTCATATGACACTTGCCTCTCAGAATTCGCCCAGGGATGAGTAAGAGATCAATGAAATCTCCAAGTGGAGCCAAGAACTATCAGTGAAATGACACTAATCAAAAACCCAGAGGTGACTCACACCTCTACAAATATCTATATATGGATCCCTCATCCCAGAGATCCAGAAGTGAAAAGCTGGAATCCTATATTTTGTAAAGAAGTGTTGTTGGTTTCTTTGTGGAACATCATAGTGTTGGGTGATCTAAGCTTTTCATGAGGTGAAGAAGGGCTTTCATGCTGGGAGGATGACATTGGGTCAGATCAATGGGTTGTAATCCTATCTTCTACTCTTTCTACCAATAAAGCTATTTGAGTTTTCCTCCACATTCTTGTATGTTTGAGTTGATATATGCATTTGTTGGTCAATATATATCTGGTCCTATATTGTTTATGATTGTAGATCTCTGTGCTTTGATGGTATTATGATGCTTTGACTTTACAGGCTCTTTGAAGCGGGGCAAGCAAGGGAGGAGCGGCAAAGATCCATCAGAGGGGAGAGGAAACAAGTAAGAAGCCAAGCGAAAGACAGAGGTTGGTACTCTCTGCTTCTCTCTCATTTACTTCTCATAAAGGAAAATGCAAGTAACTTTAGTTTGTTTGTTTCTAAGATAGCTACGCGTCTTAGTGGGATTAGCAGCTCTGAATGGACGCTAGATTCCCTGATAACACAAACACGTCACTATGCAAAAGCTCTAATATATGTTTCGCCCTCTTACCATCAGAGGGGAAACTCACCCGATTCTGCTTCTCATATACACAATTTTCACAAAAATCAAAATCCAAACAGCTATTACTCATACCTTTACCATGAAGTATTTGAAGGCCCTTCTCTTCAATTTGTCCAAGCCTTTGATGCCACAGCATGGTCTTTTCTCCAGAGACCACTAGATTTTCTGCTCCACTTTAAGGAACCAAAAAACCATTGCACCCATCAATAACCGTGCTATCTTGCAGCTTGTACAGAGTTCCAATCCGAACTCTCCGCATCAATACCAGTGCTCCCCAAACCATCTTGTAGGTCTCCTTCTCGAACACTATTTTTTCACTTGCATCATCCAACTTGCTTATAGAGATTTCTGACCAATGCAAGAATATGTAGAACACCCGGAAGTGTTCTAACCCTTCCACCTTACAACTTCAACTTTACTTTTCTATAACCAACGATTCTAGCCTTCCTATCATCCCCTAATAAGACATCACCACCATTGTATTTATAATACTCGCAGAACCACTCTTTATGGGGAGTGAAGTGAAAGGATGCACTTGAGTCAATCAACCATGCCTCATGATCTACATGTGTACTTGAAGAATCCAAGTACATATCCCCACCTTCATCTGAGGTGGTTTTCACCTTTGTAGAAGGAGCATCATCAAATCCCTTTCCTTTATCAGGAGCTTTAGATTTGCAATCTCTTTTGTAGTGCCCTTCCTTTCTGTATTTCCAGCACACCACCTTTACAGGTTTTCCTAGAGATTTAGATCTCCCTCTAGATTTAGATCTCCCACTTGATGACTTATTTTGTTTCTATTATGGGATCGTCCTCATATAGACAAGGCATCACCATTCTGGCTCTCCATATTTTTCCTTCTCATCTCCTTTGTCAGCAAGGATGAGACTATTTCATCAAACTACAAGGCAGTTGCATTGCTACCTATTGCAATAACTAGACTATCCCACAAATATAGTAGAGAACACAACAAAATAATGCACTTATCTTCATCTGAAATTTTAATATCAATAGATGCTAACTGACTTACCACAGTGTTAAACGCATTCAGATGCTCTGTCACCGAGTCTCTATCTTTCATCCTCAGGTTATACATCTTTTTCCGTCGGAACAATTTATTCACTAGAGACTTAGATTGGTATAAAGTCCCTAACTTGTCCCACAGATCCTTTGTTGTAGCTTCCCCTGATACATTCAGCAATACTGAATCTGAGACACAGAATCGTATTGTGCTCTTTGCCTTCCGATCCAGCTTCTTCAATTCTTCATCAGTCACTCCCGTTGGTTTAGTACCCGGATCTACTGCGATCCACTGATCTTTATCCACCAATAGATCCTCCGTCTTGAGTTTCCACAACTCAAAACTCTAACCATTGAACTTCTCAATCTCTATCTTTCCACTGCTCGCCATCTTCCTTCACCACCAGAATCGATCTCGCAGATCTCCCACTGAACAGGGTCTACTACAGGCCCAAGCGAAACCCCTCAGCAACAAAAGCGTCCCCTTGAAGCCAAAACAACTCTTATACCAAGTGTAGGTTTTAACCCCATAGAGAAATTACCTACATATGAATTCTAAAACATAGAAAATAGACAATGCAAGAGCATAACACATAAAACACATATACACAGATATTTTCCCTTGGATCCCAAAATTGGGACACCAGTTTCATTTTTAATTATGTTCCTTTCAATGTTACAATACATATTTATACATGTCGAAGCATCCAATACCATGGACCAAAAACCATCGCATCCAAAACCATGGACCGAAAACCATCGCGCCTGAAACCATGTGCGAAAATCATGCACAAAACCATAGGTGGGTCCACCCAACTGTAAGAGCCCTATCCTAGGGTATGCTAACAGATCTATTTCTGAAGAATTTAAATGCAATAAGAGGCAATAGTTTACTTACTTACAAGACTTTTAAACAAATAAAATTTACCATTTACATTCTAATCCTTATAACTTATGATGAAAATTTCATTCTAATAAAATTTACATGAGTAATCTATGGAGGAATACCTGTACAGGTGGTTGGTGGAGATGCCTTTGTCCTGCTACTCCTGTTGAATGCTCCTCTTGACGGACCCAACTGAATTTACCTACCAGCCAACTAGGAAATAATGCCTAGCCCAAGAAACCTCCATAATTTCCCTAGCCCTTCGAGCCCAAGTCCAACCAGATGTAGTGTGTGTGCCCAAGATGAATGATCCAGACCAAGATGAGCAATATTTCCCTCCTTTCAACAACCCAAGAAACCTCCACAGGTTCCTAAGGTCTCCAAAAATCACAACAAATCCTAAAATCACAATCAACCCCCCAAAATCATAAGCAAGACCCAAGCTCCCTTTTCTCCCTTCCCCCTTCCCTTTTATACCCTCCCTCTCTTCTCCATCTCAACCACCCCTCATTAATGTCATTAACTTCTTATCCATCCTTACAGTTGACTTCTCTTCTCCCAAGTAAAGCTGGGAGTACATTGGAAAATGTGACTTGAATATAAAATTGGAAAATTAATGGGAGAGGATCATGTCTTCTCCCAAGTAAATCTGAAAGTACATTTGGGAATGTGAGATGAATATATATATATATTGATAATTAAATGGAGAGGACTATGTCTTCTCCCAAGTAAATGTGAGGGTATAGCGGGGAATGTGGGATGAATATATATATTGATAATGAGTTGGAGAGGACCATGTCTTCTCCCAAGTAAGTGTGAGGGTACATTGGGGAATGTGAGATGTAATTAAATGAAGAGGACCGTGTCTTCTCCCTAGTAAATGTGAGGGTACAGTGGTGAATTTTAGATAAATTCATATATTATTTGAAATAATGGAAGGAGACCATATCATAACTAAGATTCAATTTGAGAAGGTAAGTTGGGAATTTGAATAATAGAAATCATGAATTTTATATTAGACCAATATTTCTCAATATTTTCAGATAATGTAAACATTAAGAAAATTTTCAGGATAAGATATAAGTGGGGCATTACATACACCCCTACTTCAGAAAAATTTGTCCCGAAGTTAGAATGAAAAAATACAAGGAGTTCGAAAGCATAGCAAATCAGAGAGAGTTATAGCAATAAAATTTGATAAGTCAAACAATGACATTACTTCCCATCAAGAGTCTCCAGCTGATCTATATCCCCTTACCAATCCTGACCTATTTCCATTCCCACCCTATTCATCCTCTGCTGCTTTATCAGTGGCAACGACCATACTAACCACTGATAAAACTGACATGCTGGAAGCATCGACTATGTTGACCCAACTTCCCCAGCAGGCAACTGGCAATTGTCATCACACGTCTAGGGGAGTGTGTCCACCACTGCCCTCCCATGATTCCAGGTTTCGAAGGATACACGGTGGGAAATGCCTCCACCCCTCCTTCAGAACTAGGTTCAAACCCTAATATGGACCACACTACAGATCTGGTTGGACTTGTCATCGAATAATCTAGCCAGGTCGTCTTGCCACCTATCATTTGCATTTTATTCATGTCATGAGAGTGCATATCAAGTAGATACCAAATGTAGTAGAATAATGTACATTATACCTTCCTTATGAGATGTTTCTTCCTTCCCTCAATGGAAGAGTAGATCTCAGCTATCATATAGTTCTTTTCCCCCTGTGGGTTAGCTTTCATTCATGCATTTATATAACAACAAGACATATAATCATCACATTATTAAGTCTAGTATCCATGTGCCAATCTTGGAATTCTCACTAAGTCATTCATTTAATTAAATCATATCCACTTGAGCTATATATGAACCAAAATAATTCTGATAAGCTATGCACTAGATAATCCATCACTAAGTGAGTCATGCATGTAGTCCATACATCAACCATTTCTATAATCAATATCAAATCTATTAATTGATTCATATAAGTAGTTTTATTTGTCAAACCAAATGCATCAATATTACATAATGTTCATAAATAAATAACATGGGACTGCAAAATATAACCTTAACATAGGTAGCTGTCTAAATCAAAATAGGCATCACAGATGCTTAAAAAAAGCGAGGGATAGTCATGATGCATAGTCTCTGCATCCTCCCAGGTAGCAGATCCTGGGCTATAAGTGATCAATGACATGGTGTGGTGTCTACTTCATGGAGGATGCCATATTCTTGTATCGGCTATGGAGTTCACAATATCATTAAGTATTATAATATGAAAAAGGAGCAATCATGGGACCTAAGTTACTCCTTTCCTCGACATATTTTACCACTCTTCTTGTGAGCCTTTTCATTTTTAATTTTACATACATGGCTTGGATTGCAAGTTTTCATTGGTTCATGATAATCCTTATTGACCCCTTGAAGATGAAGTAGTTCTTTGATGATTGGGGTTTGGGATATTCAAAGTTCCTTTCATTTTGATAGATTGTGATTTAGCCAGAAACTGGGTAAGAGCTCATGAGGGGGGGTAGAGCTTAGACTAGACTTTTGTCCATTCACTTTCTTTTATCATTGCCACCTTTTTTTTTTCGTTTTAACATTTGGCTCACGCTAGCATTAAAGTGTTAAGAAATATATGCATTGCCTTGGGGAATGTGATTGTCTTTAGTATGAAACAATTTTATCAGAATTGGAACTAGTCCAAAAATGAAATTACAAAATCTCAAACCTGACAAGAACTAGGAAAAAAAATCAATCATATGTAACAGTAAAAGGCAAAAGATCCAAATTTTAAGAAAAGAATCATATATTCATGTACACCAATGTGAAAGTGAATATGGAAAAATCATTTGACATGAAATATGCAAAATTTTCTGGAGTATATAGCATGTGAGGGTGAATATAGCAAAATGGCATCAAGTGCAATTACATACATGAACCAAAATATACATAAACATAGAGGCTCTAAATGTCCTCTAGAATATAAAAAAATAAAAAATAAAAATAAAATAAATAAAAAATAAAAAATAAATTCATACTACCACACATCCTCGCAATCATCTCCTAGATTGGGATCCTCATCAACGCCCTCTTCATGCTATTGATGTCATCATCCTCTTGCTCTGAATCAATTATATTTGCCAAAACTCCAAAATCTCCAAATGTGATTCTCCTTCAACGTGGTATGGTTAAGTAAATCCAAAATACCTCACTAATTGTGCAATAGAGACATTTATGCACTTAGTAGAAATTATTGTGATAGAGGCATGCATGCACCATCCTTGTTGGGGTTGCATTTCCATCTTAGAAAGGTGCCATCCTTTCAAAATTAGATGTGCTTTTAGGTTAAGTGTTCTTTATCTTCGGTTAAGTTGCAATTCTAGATTCAGACAAAGCACATGGATTACAGATCTCCAAAATTACATAGGGCATTGTCTCCTCTTATTTTACCTAGTTTAGATATAATAAAAAAAAAAGAGTCTTCTGAGAATGTCTTTGGATTTTTTGTCCTTTTGAATTTAATTTCACCTGACTGGTCTGTTTCTGGAACTATGTAACAAATCCAATTTATTATCTACATATCTGTGTAATTATAAAGTGAAAATAGTGAGTGAGACTCTGGATACAGCCTTATCCAGAGATCAGAATAAGACCTCTCTTTCTGATCTCCTGAGATATCACTATATGCTTGAATGTAGCTGTTGCATTTATATAATTTCATATTTAATTCTTATTTAACATTGCTATGTTGTAGTTTAATTTCCTTCATTTTGATTTTTTATATTTCCACTTCAATTTTCTCGTATGTTTGTACGTTAATGGGATTCAATTTTCTCCTATTCTCCATTGCACCAAGGTATACACACAATGAGCAAGTCTAGCAACATGTCCACATAGCAACAGTTATGACAACAGTTTCCCTGGGTGCTTGAAAGCACCGGATTGTGAGTGAGGTGCAGTTATGTAGAGAGGCAGATGGTGCATGCATGCTGAAGTTTTGCAACCATCGATTACAATCAATTTATTGTTGTGCCAAATTTAGAAGGTTCCAGTTTAGATCAGTGGTCAGTTCATTGTTGTTCCAAACTAAAAAGTTCATGTTTAGTTCAGTTTTCATTTTAATTTTAGTTCAGTAAATTAGAACACATGCATGATCTATTCTTAGAGTAGGGCGCAGATACCTAGGTAGTTAGAGCACTTGTATGAGGAGTTTGAGTGAGGGTGCAGATCACAAGGAATGTGCATGTATACATGCCACAATCATTTTCCAGTTGAGGTGCATGAACTCTAACACTATTACTCATGCAGGAAGTTGCACTGGCAGAATTTGCTTACCCTGGTCTAGTTTTTGACGTCTCATTGATGAGAAGGTACATGCATGTGCCTAGTTCTTTAGTGGGTGCTCTTATCGAGGGAATTATCCTTGAAGGCTGGGCACATTAGCCTAGCCTAGCAGCACCACATGGATGCACTGGTTTAGTTATTGCAAGTTGTAACCCTAATCTCTCTAGATCTATAAAGAGAGGCAGGACATTTTGTAGATAGGAGTGTGAGACCGTTAGTTTTTGAGCTAACTTTTGTTTTGTGATTCTTCCTTTTAAGTTAATAAACAAATGTGAAATTGGGAGCTACAATAGTGCTTCCTTTCATAATTTAATAATTTATAAATGGAGATTTTATACAGAGTTAGTACTAATAATCCAATGCTCCATGTTTTCCATTAAACCAATGTCTACAACAGTGAAGTTTTCAGTCCAGATTTTCTAGTCTCAACTCTCAACAATAAATTGTTTGGAAAGTAGTTTAGACTGGTTTTAGTTAGTATTTTTCTCATAACAAGTGCAGATATGTGTACCATGAAATAAATTTCAACAATCTTAACCAATTGTTCACTGCAAATGAATCACAGTCTACCAATTCCAAGTATTCCCATAGAACAATCAACAACACAAACTTTTCATGCCTACACTAGACCACTAGAGGGAATGGATTCCAAATTGATTGTAAGGTAGCGAAAGGAGATCATGACCTTGTGTGGTGTTTGGCTAAGAAGATTAGGCTTATAGTTGATTAGGATTCGTGTAAGAAATCTGGAACAATTTCCAATCATGGTAGCTATATGGTTTTGGCTGTTCTACACATGTGGGGTTGGGTTAAGCAAGAAGATAATCTAACAACCATCATTTGCCCTTGTGGTCTCATAGCTCTGCTTGCAAATGGAACCTACAACAGCATCCTATGGTTGGGTGGTGGATCACTCCTCTATGACCTGTTTGGTTGATAATTCATGATAAAAGAAGAGTGTTTGTTTTATATATATGTGGTTTAACTGTGTTCGTATATTTGTCAATTATATTTGAGAATTTTGTTAAGGGAATGACTCTAATTGATGGAAATGTCATTAAGAAGCTTGATAATGAATCTGGGGTGGATTTTTATAATGAATTATGTTTATGAAGGGTTATTTCCGCATGTTTAGAAATTATTGGTTTTGTCATTAGAAGCCAAATGGACTTAGAGCTGGTAAATCCAAACAAAAAATGTAGCAGAAATTTGATTGGAGTGCCACGATGGCCAAGGGAGGCAAGTCTAAGCACATTGCAATAAATGAAATGGGTGTGGGGGTGAAGAAGATCATATCAGACCCTGAGAATGGAAAAGAAAAACATAAGTCCACATGATCATAATTCAAATGATTTTGCAGGGAAAATTGATGGGAGGCTTAATCATGGAAATCATGACAATCGATATAGTCAAGAAGGAAACCGTATCAATCAGGAATTACTTTAGAGATTTCCCACTCCCAAGTTTGATGAGATCAGCAAGCCTCTAAACCAAGAGATTGAATAGACAAGCTTTCGTCTTTATTTTTATTAAATCCTATGAAGAATTATTAGAAAATATGATTTTCCCTGTTACACCTAGAAGGACTTGAATCTGATTGGTTGTGTAAGATGAAACAAACATGTTTTGGTTGGTTCATTGGAAAAGCAATTACTATCAATCACAGATAATTGGATACCTATTGTCAGTACTTATGGTAGAACAAGTCTCCAAAACTCTAAATTAGGCATACCATGAACTCTTGAAAAGCTTTGGAGACAAACACGGGAGCATAGATCTGAAAGGCTAGAAAGGAATGGAAAATAAGACTATAGGAATAATGAGAGAACCCTACAGTCGGATCTTTTCATTCTACATTGTCCATCACTATTGGGTTTCTTTATGCTTAAGGAGATATCTCAAGTGATAAGAGTACAAACCAGTGCTTAAGCAAGGACTATTCAAACAAATGTACTCTAAATAAAATATGTTGATAAAATGAATAGAACGAATAGGATTCGATGATTGTTACAATGAGGGGTCTCGTTATAAATACTAGGCGGGGTGCCCTTTCATATGAAGAGATGTCTCTTTGGTAAGACACATCTTTACACATTTTAATTAATTATTACTTATTATTATGTTTGTTACATTGCCACACCCTTAAGGGATGATTTGTCCTCAAAGCGCACTTAACTTTGACATATCTATACTTCGTCATTAGTAACTATTTTGGAATCAAGATTTATCAATTTCTTTTTCAGACTCCTTTCTCTTTCTTTCTTTCTTTCTTTCTTTCTTTTATTTATATATATATATATAATATATATATATATAGATAGATGTTTTTGATTGGAAATTTGACACATATTTACCTCTGGCTGAAGAGTGATCTCACACTTCATATCGCTTACCCTCTTTCCTCTTGGGCTCATTCAATCTCAGACTTAAGTAATTCCGACCACCTCTATAGCTTGTAAAATTCCTCCACTACCTAGTTGATTAGGTAATAAGGATATAAAACACGAAGTAGTGGTCGGAATTGGGTAAATAGTGACGCAGCCCTTTTAGTCTATAGCCAAGGAAAACCATCAACAAGTTCTATAGGTTTGTCTCTCTCACAACTCAGCATGGTTGGACTATAACTCAATCTACAGTGCCTTCTCTCAGCACAAGGCACATGGTTATAACATAATGTTGTCACAAGGACAACATCGTGAACACAATGAAAACATAAACATAACAACTATGTAACAATGGAAAATTTGGGTTAAGGAATGAAGAAAAAAACTTCTCTTGATATAGGAAATAGTTGGGCAAGGACTTACATGGGAGATTATTCAAGTTGGAGAATAACATCTGACAATCCACTTGCTAAAGGAATCATGTCTCAATAGTTCAAAAGGTATGTCACCCCATTAGCACACTCTACACTGGATGAAAAACAATATCGGAGCATAATATAAGTACTTTAATGATTTACTATCAAATACAAGTGGGAGAAATATTGGGTGTGCTCCACTAACTCAACTATCATGGCAGAGAAAGACATTGATTCCTATGTCACACATGCCCACTACTACAACCAAGTGGAGAACATGACACGCATACCTCCATCTTTACTTACCAACTATCTTACACAAGTGGATAACATGAGAGGCCTAACCCCAAAAGTGGAGTATGATAGGCATCATAAGTAACTCTTTCATATTTTCCACCCCCATTTTCCCTTCTTGTTGGTTCATAGCATCCCCATATGCCCTATAGTCTTTACCATGTACATGCGCGCACGCACATATATATACACGCAATATAAGAACTTGACATCTCAAATCACAGACCTAACATGTCAACCTATGAAAACTAGAAAATGCCACTAATTTTAGACGTCTCATTCCCTAGCCTTCCCCTTTGGCTCTGAGCTAGGAATTTGAACAAGATATTTACATCATTTAATTTATGGTGTATTACAAACTCAATGGACTTGGCCAAACACTTGAAAAAGAATTGCATCATTATCTATTCACATAATGTAATCAAATATAACCAAGTTAATTCATAATATGGGTTAGAATTCTTTTTCCTAATCCCAATTACTCCCCATATTACCCATTATAAAGGAAGGAGGAGTCGTATGAGGTGGTATTCAAATCTAGAGTATTACATACCCATCAATGTTCTAGCATTGAAGATCAGCACAATTGTCATGTCATCAAGATAAAGTTGAATGATATTTTGGAAAAAGTATGTATTTGCACTTGTTAACACATAAGTTTCTCATATAAGTTCAATTGTTAAAACCAACACTTTTGTGAGTTACTACACCTTCTTAGTTCCAGTGTTCAAATCAGTGCAAGATTTTTTTCCAAAATTTGTTACAGCTAGATAGAAGGCCATCATATTCAGTGCATCAGTTCACATTTACACCAATAAACAGTGCAACGTTCTTCTTGAGTTCAACAAATTTATCATGCACATGTGACATGCAATACCTTACACATGCATAGGGAGGAAATGCCTCAGCAGGGTAACTTCAGATTCTGACACTTGTTATTTTGGGAACTTTATATTTTTAGAAGGTTGATACTTTTGGAATCTAATCATATTCCTAGAAACCTTTTATGCAAATATGCATATGGTTCAATTTGGTGATGATCAAAGGACATGGAAATCAGGGCTGCTTCTTGTTTCTATTTTTCTAAAAATTACAGGTTGTCAAGATCACTTTTCTAGTATCAAAATTTAGGTCATGTTTTTTTCTTTTCCCAAGGACAACAAATGTGGTGCAATCAACTTTTGGACATGTGTCATCCACTTGGAGGTGATGGAAGAGTTTGCCGCACTTGAGAGGAATCATGAGGGATGAACTAGCTTGTTGATATCCAGCATCTACTCATGACTAGTGCATCCACACTTGAGAGGATATCTTTGACTCAACCTGCACTCTAAGCAAGCTATTTTGAAGTTGAGTTGCAATTATAGAAATCTTTTATTCCATGAAGTTTCCTCTGGAAATTTTACTCTCAGGGCAAGATTTCCTCGAAAATTCCCTTATCCATTCATAGAACACTTTTACTCTTCCTTTCCTCTATCCATGGCATACTTTCTGTTACTCTATTGTTGGTCACTTGCTTTGCAGTTTCTAGACTCTCATTCTCAACCTATAAGAGATGAATAGTTGATTGAGATAATCATTGACTATTTCTTGAGTCCAATTGCTATTCAATTCCATACTTCTGACTGCTTCCATGTCAAATTGAATAAGTGAATTTGTGAGTAAGTATTTGGAAGTCACTTTCATGGTGTTCACGTGATTGTGTTTGAAAGCATGATGCGGGTAAAGTACTTGAAGAGTGATAATTCATCCCCTGAAGTGTTAATGGTGTGATGTCGATATCTTCATCATTTGTATTGACAGGCTCTGGAAAAAAGTAAACTCTTTTCGCTACCAATTCTTGTTTAAGAATGAATCCAATTGATTTGATATGGAATTTTCTAAATAAATTGACCTCAGGTATATCTCTTACCTGATCAATTTTTTCTTCTTATTTGACTTCATGCTCATTTGAGTTAAGGCACAGGTAAAAACAAGTAAATAGAAGAAGTTTGTTTTCCGACTTTTGTTTGCCAATTTTTCAGATTTAGACTTGCAGATATGTAACTCAGCCTTGCATATATGAACTGAATAACTGCATATTTACATGAGAATAACATTGAGTTTATATCCTTACTGTAAATCTCAATTGTACTTGTTACAATCAAGCAAGTAATTGCATAAAATAAAATCCGATGGAGATTTACGGGAGTATATCTTGCAGATTTGAAGTATTTTGTAGTGCACAAGCATTTTACTTCAGCTCACTAGGGGATGCCATCTTGAGGCAAATAAGCACCAGCCCAAAGCAAGAGGTACTGTGTGAAGCGACACATGCAATTTTTCCCAAGTATTCGTTCAAACCCATTGGAAATAAATTTCCAATGGTCAATTTCATGTGGTGACAAGACTTCGAATGTGCATATACTTTCTCACAAGCATATCCCTGAAATCCCTTAGAATAATGTAGAAAAAATCAACATCAGAAAATAAAGTCAACAGGGGTCTTTAACTCAGAAAAATGGGAAATCAGGAAACTATTCGCTAAAATCTTGCAACTGTTAGCCTAGAAAATTGTGACTAGAAATTAGTAATTGTGAGGATGTAAACTTGATCAACTATCCCCAAACTTCATATTCAATCTCGAATATGGACGAATTTTTCACCTCTAGATGAAATTAGTGGCTACACTTGAGCTTGGCAATTGAACTATCGCCCTTGTCTATAATTGCCTCTGAACAAACAGAACAAGAAACAGACCCTCCGGAGCATTGTAACGTCGACCCCGGGCCCCATTTCAGCCCTCTACTGCATGACTCTGTTGTTTGGTATCATTCCTACTCTGGCCAAAAGTCACACCTAGAGAAAACAATTCTCTAGCTGGCTCAAAGTAGACAACTTTGCAGAGTGTGCCACCTATATCCATACTTGGAAAATAGGCCATGAGATGAACCCCTACTGCTAAGGTTATGAAGAGAGCCACGCTAAAGAAGAGCACTCTGTTCTGGCTGAGGTGCCACCCCGCCATCCCCATTGGAAGGAACAAAACAATGTAGGTTGCCAATATGCCCGCTAAGCTAAGGAGAACTAACTGACTATCATGCCAATCCAAATACTCTGAATTAATAAGGCCATGAAATTATTTACGAATGCTTTGAAAGCAAATTGTCTAATTGACGTTGTTGCTTTTACTGCCATTATTCATGGACTTTTTAAAACAGGTAGACTCGAAGATGCATGCAACTTATATAACGAAATGTGCCAAAATTGTGTGGCTCCCAACCGCTATACATATAATGTCATGTTGGAAGGCTTTTGCAAGGCACAGGATATGGAATCTGCAGAGAATATACTCGAAAAGATGCATAGTGTCGGCTTTGGACTTGATACTGTTTCATTAAACACACTTGTAAACTTTTTGTGCAAGTCTAGTTATGTACATTTGGCTGTTGACCTGTTTACGAAAATGAAAGTAGTAGTATTTGAGCCTAATGAAATAACTTATGGTTTGCTTGTTGATGGGTTCTGCTTAGCAGGCAGACCTGATGATGCTTACAGACTGCTAGAAAACGAGCTAGATTATTATGATTTCCCAATGTCGATTAACTCCACTCTCACGATTTCAGTGTGATTTCAAGGTGGGCTTTGGATGGCAATTTGAAGAATCCATATATTAGGATTATGACTCCTTACGAGGGTTACAAGCTCTTATAGCAGAATTTGGGTTTAGTGGGTTTTGGGTCAAGATTTTAAACCTAAGCTATAATACCATATGTAAGAGCCCTATCCTAGGGTATGCTAACAGATCTATTTCTGAAGAATTTAAATGCAATAAGAGACAATAGTTTACTTACTTACAAGACTTTTAAACAAATAAAACTTACCATTTACATTATAATCCTTATAACTTATGGTGAATATTTCATTCTAATAAAATTTACATGAGTAATCTATGGATGAATACCTGTTCTAGTGGCTGGTGGAGATGTCTTTGTCATGTTGCTCCTACTGAATGCTCCTCTTGACAGACCCAACTGGATTTACCTCCCATCCAACTAGGAAATAATCCCTAGCCCAGGAAACCTCCACAGATTCCCCAGCCCTCCGAGCCCAAGTCCAACCAGATGTAATGTGTGTGTCCAAGATGAATGATCTAGACCAAGATGAACAATATTTCCCTCCTCTCAACAACCCAAGAAACCTCCATAGGTTCCTAAAGTCTCCAAAAATCACAACAAATCTTAAAATCACAATCAACCCCCCAAAATCATAAGCAAGACCCAAGCTCCCTTTTCTCCCTTCCCCCTTCCCTTTTATACCCTCCCTCTCTTCTCCATCTCAACCACCTCTCATTAATGTCATTAACTTCTCATTCATCCTTACAGTTGACTTCTCTTCTCCCAAGTAAAGCTGGGAGTACATTTGAAAATGTGGCATGAATATAAAATTGGAAAATTAATGGGAGAGGACCATGTCTTTTCCCAAGTAAATCTGAAAGTACAT
>APFE030192963.1:0-14785 GCA_000404065.3 Pinus taeda
TGGTCATTAAGATATTTAAATGAGATTTCACCCTTATCATCTCAACCGACTTCGAGAATAGTATAGTTTCTTTTAAGTACTTTATTGTGAATTGTCCAAGATTTATGAAGTAAAGTAATCTTGTCCATGGTAATAATGTTTATTTATTATTAAATAAACTTTTATTAATAAAATAAATAAATATATATTTTATTGTTCCACTTAATAAATAAGGTATTAATTAATACTTTCTTAAAACTAATTCATTTTCTTTCATAGACATTTATACGATTAAATTATTATGTATACTAGTGCAATGCCTGCGATGCATGTGTATGTAGCTATCATACACACGTCTCGTAAGCATGCTAATAATCAGTGACTTAAGTTGGGTCATTACATACACCCCTCCTTCAAAGACAACTTCGTCCCAAAGTTGAGTTTATTTAGTGTTTATTTTAAAGATTAATATAATTTGTGTAAGGATTGCGTCCCGGAATTATTATTATTATTATTATTTTTGATTTATTTATTTATTTATTTATTTTCTTTAATAGTCGAACCTTGTCCCAACTAGGTTCCCAAGCTATTCTAAAATCATCCTATCCTTCCTAATCTCTTCCGCTCCCATCCTATCTGTCCTCTACTGGAGTATGTTATGGCGTCAGTTATACTGACCTAACCATTCATAACTCTAAGGATGGTAGCGTCAAATAAATTGACCTGATTTCCTCGTAGGCATCCGGCAGTCATCATCACACGTCTAGGGGAGCGTGACTCACACAATCCTCCCATGACTCCAGGTTTTGGAGGATAAACGGTGGGCAACACCTCGACCCCTCCTAATAGAATTAGGGTCAATACCCTATTATGGAATCTCATTGAGCCTCAATTGTTCTTGGAGTTTTGTCATCACGAAGTTGGTTTGGTAATGATACTATCTGCAAGTAATGATACTATCTGAAATGCAAACACTTGCCCACGAATTATAACATATGTATCGATAGATTCAAAATCAATTATATTTAGATAACGATTCTCAATGCATTTTAATAAACGCTCATCTATGATATTGATTTTTGAGCTCATATAACATACCAATATATTTGTAAGTTCATTTTCACATCTAGTAGTCAAGTGTATTCATTTTTTTTTATTTCATCTCATCATTCATATTGAGAATCAAATAAAATTATAATTATCACATCCCTAACATAAGTCATGATTTATACAGGTATTCATGTACTAACAACATTAAGCATAATAATTGGAAATCATTCTTTCATGTATTGATTGTGCACGAAACTTATGGTTTTCATGCCTACATGTTTAACGCTAAACATAGGTATAGCTGTTAGTGGTGAAATTCCAAGGATGATGAAGTGGTGAACGAACAATCATTTTGAATGACTCCGAGAACACAATGTGGAGGAAAACTTCATCATTGAAAACCTTGGAAAGGACATCAAGGATCCAGTAGTAGGGCCAGATGTGCCATGCGTGACGTAAAAAGTTGCTGACAAGATGAAGAAGAGATTGAGAGAGACAAATTCAAGGTCAAGACTTTAAAGATTGGTGTTGAATTTGTTTCATTACAACTGGAGAATGTGGCTCTCACTAGGTATGGTGTTCCCAGATGATAGTGAAGAATCTGTGAAGGAGTGTGCCATTCCTTTGGTGCTTTGATCACAGTGAGATTGCAGTAACTGAGGTAGGTTGTTCAGAGTCCTATTTTATGTTGTTTTTTGTATGAGCAAAACCTAGTGGACATTAATGTCAGTAGGTAGTGAAATTAACCTCGATAATTCAGTGGAGCATATCGTAGGGGAGAGACAATAGTTTATATTCGTCACTGGATTGATCCAGTCAGAAGGATGTAAGAATGCATGTTACATATGCTCTGGATGAAGTTTCTGTAATAGTACATTTGCAAGGATTTGCTATGGTATGTCTAATAATAAATAAATAACTTTCGTGAAACTCTAAGAAGTTTCTGAGGAGGAATTGGGAGAAATGCTTGCCATAGAGATTGTTGAACTAGACATTACAAGGTTGGATTGCAAGAGGTTTTAAAATCTCTAGTTGGATTACAATTGTTTTAGAAAATGATAATGGACAAACAATTGTCAATTCTTGCTGGAATTAATTTACACCAGCAGTCACCTATCCATAACCTATCCATAAAACTTAATGACCTTACTTTTCACTCGACTGCCAGATTTTGCAGTATTATTTCCCTTAGCAGACATTCCAAATCTGCCACTATTTTGTTCATACTTTAAAAGATTTGAAAACAAAAACCTATATATAACAATTTTGCTCAAATCTATAGCAGATAAGTTCGTTCAATCCTAACATAATTGACTGCTTAGTCAATAACTTAGAACGAAAATTGATAGCTTTTGTAAACTTCGCGCATCATACTCATCCAACCAGTCAGCTCCAACAACTTTAAAACGTGCTATCACTTTCATGTTCTGGAATGAATTCTTATCAAAACATATCAAGTTGATTCTTACAAATATTATTTACTAGACAGGATATGCCTCAGCCAAAATGACTCTCTTTGAAAAGGTATTATTTACTATCCATTGTTGTTGTTGAGCTTGAACATATATAAATTTTGTTGCACGATGGACGTAAGAAACATGAATAAATTTCTCATTTTGACAATCCAGCAATTGAATATTACAATTGACTGTGTTTTGCATCTTACCTCTTTTTTCTTTTTTTTTTAAATGAATTGCAAATATGCAGTTTTTTTGTTTTTTTTGTTTTTTTTTGTCTTTTTGAAAGATTTACAATTTAGTGAAAGCAAAATTTTGCAGCTTAGTAGAAACTGAACTTTCTTGTAAAAGGTTCCAGCCTTCAATCTGGACCGTGCCTCTCTAAATCCAAATATGATGAACAACATGCTTTCACAAGCTCATTTTACCAGTTCTGTGCTTAACAACAACAAGGCAGCTATCCATTTCACCATTGTATTGTCTCATGGGTTACGTCACTTAGCCATTCAGTAGCATTAGTCTCCCCATGTTTACATCGGTTTTTCTCCCTTAGCTTGCATTAATTTTCCCTTGGTTGGAGGAAAATATAAATGATTGGGAAATGGGTCTTCTAGAAGATCTGTATATAAAAATTTCCACGGGATATTTGTTTTTAATGAATGAAATATTAATTGGAATTGAGAATGCTCATTCCAGACTCTATATTTGCAACTGCAGCAACAATGAAGATATCATTAAATAATAAAGTTGTACAATGCCTACACTCCATCCATATCTCAAATAGAATAAAAAATAACTCTTCAAACAGACGTAAACTAATGTATTTGTGACAAGATAATACACGTATGACATTAAAACTACATATCATAATTATTTCCTTTTACCTAAAGGAAAGTGTCATTTTCAGGCTAGGCCTTTAAAGCTTAGAAGAATGAGGTGACTAAGAATAGACTTTCACTATGGATAAGTGTTTCACACGGGATAAGTGTTATAAAAGGGGCAGACTTTCAACACCAGATGCCTTCTGGTGTTGGGTTGCCAGATGCCCTCTAAACTTGGTCAGCTAATATGATTCATTGGATCTCTTTCCCTACGAGTAAGGCTTTCACTAGGAATGAAAGCCTCGAGTGTTGGCAAAGAGAACCTTTCACTACACTTTCACTGCTAACAGATCCAGTCTCGCAGATGCCCTCTAACATTGGGTAGCTAATCTGTTTCATTAGAAACAAGGAAATTGAACTGCACTCTTTTAACCAGGGAGAAGCAATTAAGTCATATTCCAACACCAACATTCAAACTACACATCACAATCACTCTAAAATTTAAGACCATATTTGAGATTGCTTTTAATCATTATTTTCTTGAAAATGTATCCATAGAATTTCATTTTAAGATCAAACAGAACTTTAAAAACAATATTAAGGATAAGTTTGCAAGTACCAGCCCTCAACTAATAAAGTGTAGCGGTGTCGTCGGGTTAAAAGTTTTACAAAAAAATCAAATCTCAGCATTGCCACATTCAATATCACACGAATTTTGGCGTTTATAGTGGAACAGAAAACTGAAGACGTATCGATGTACTTTGATCCACTTATTTACTCATAGAAAAAAAAGCCCTAGCCGATGTATTGTGATCCACTATTTACTGCTACAAAAACACCCCTAGCCTAAACTCTATCTAGGCTAACTCCGTTTTATAAACCTACCATAAATTCGGCATTAATAAAAAAAGATAACCCACTTAAACATGCGTAGGGTTCTCTAAACTTTGAAACAACACCACCTGCCTTCAAAGCGATGCATTTAGCGAGGCCATTGGTTAAAGGAAGTGATTCAACTGTAACAAACTACAAAGTGTCATTCCCATTGCATATAAGCCTGTTTTAAAATACCTATAATTAAAACACTGACAACAATCTAAATTCGCATTTAGGAAGGACGATGACTGCAGTTACCAGCGTTTTGTGCAAGCTTTGCCCAGTCGAACCCTAAACCCTAAACCTGGATGGGTTCGTAACTGTACCAACGAAGTTGAGGCTCGCCAGTTAGATTTTTGACGCGCTTCTGTGGCCGTCTGATTCTTTATAAGGCATCGTCATGATAACAGCGACGGGCCACCGTTAGCGTCCATTCTCTTTTGGCGACTTTCAGCACTGTGCATGCCATGGATTATGAGCACGATAGAGACTCTAGTCCGTCGCCGCTTACGAGTTTTGTATAACGATCAACCTGTTAACTGACTAATACGATTTGTAATGAAAACCCCTCCAATAGAACCTGAAACAGGATCATAAAATACAAACCCCTAAAGAAATAAATTAAAATTACAACGAGCTTTCCAGATTATACGTTGCAACCAGAGTCAATGTCCTTGAGAATATTGGGGAATATTGTTACGAACACTGCTTGGAATATTGTTACGATCACACAAACCGCATCAAAGTCATTCTGTGAGGAGACCACGCAGTCAGGACATTAAACTTTGGCCAAATCACAACGACAATGAAATCGTAATAGTTTATCCTACCTTATTTGATTAATTTACGTAACTACTTTGATTAAATAAGTTAAAAGTATAAATAATGATATAAGTCATACGTTTAGGAAAAATAAAAATGAAACGAATATTTTAGTTAATTGATTTATTTTGATTGAACCGATGGTTTGAACGAGATGCATGTGTCATGAATGATACCAGACTTCTGTGGTTCACTGCCACCAATCGTCAAATTTCTCACAAGTGGCCTCCATTCGGTTGAGGTGTGAATATACGAAATGAAATGTGGAGGAACCATGACTTTTCCACTTGGCTCTCCAGACATCGCCCCACATGGTCATCCAACTACCTTGAAGGTGAACGGTTGAGATAATGGTTTAAAACTGCTTCTCATACATTCTCATTTCTTTGGCCTGATGATTTATTGATTTGCTCTAATTTACTGTCTGCCTCCTTCATATGACATGCGAGTAAAGATTTTGCCTGGACCCGTTTTTCGCATTATCAGAACGTCCATTCTCATTGGAATTTTTGTTTTCTTTATTGAACAGCAAAGCTCGGGAATAACGCGCCTCTGCTGAAACATCCTTCACAATTTCGAAGTTCTCAATTTCATCAATCAAACCATCACTCTGTGTTTGAAGAACACCAAAATTGGTGGGATAAGCCGCTGCAGCATTATTACGCTCGATCCATCTCCAGCCCTTCTTCTCCTTAGCTCCCAACTGCTCCTCCAGGGCTAATTTATGCTCCCTCCCGAGCTTGTACTACTTAAAGCGCACAAGTATCGGCTTTCCACAAAACCCTGGATTTCGATGCCCTCCTCTAACATTGGTAATTTACTGCTGTACTAATTAGCATAAAGGATCCACTGTTGTAATAAGTTACATCACTGATGTTTGTTCATTCTAAGATCTGAAATCATAACAGTAATATCTTATTCCATTCTTAAATTGGATTTTAGTAGTGTGTTGTTGTGTTTTGGGAATTCACTTATTACATTCAAAGGAACTAATAAAAACATAAATAACTCTCTGCTGTCCTAAATTGCTAATTAGAAATCTGAATATTACAAGTGGTTCTGAACGTTTTCAATAACTCATTGAGGAGACACTAATCTGATTGTCTATCTCTTGAGGGGCATTGATAACTATTTGGGATAACTATTGATATCTTGTAGACTGTCATATATTGAAAATAAGCTACAACGGGCTTACCCCATTTTGACAGTGGCACTTTCTGAGGTCTGGTGTATTTCTTTTATTGCTAAGGTTCATCATTGGTTAATCAATACTGTAGCATTCAAATAGTTAGAGGCAGGACAAATTGATAATTATATTTTTCTGATGATCTCATAAAAGCATCAAGAATAACTTCTTAGTGAGATCTTGATTTATGATTGCATGGTTATAAACTGCATCTAGTCTTCATTTCACAATCTCACTTGACATTGGTTGCTTGTGCTTTCAATGTTTTATTTAGTCATCATCTCATATGTGAAATGCATTCTAAGATTATCTAGTCTATATCATTTCATTAAGTAGTCCTGAAACACTTCATTTTCTGCCTTTGGAATTCCGTGATCCTGTGTTTGAAGTTTCCACTGGTTTATAACTGATAATTAATGAATCTTCTAATAAGCACGAGCAGTCTCTATTGAGTGACCCTAAGGCGTTTCATTGACTGCTGAAGGAATCTTTCAGTTTTGCACTTTGCATCTCATCTTGCATTTGATCATTACAACTAGAGTCTGGAATCGTCCAGAATTGTGCAGAGACTCCTTAATCAGTAATCAAAGTTCCAATTGAATTATTGAAGGGCGTGTGGTATTGTTGGAGAATTTGGAAGCCAAGACTCTGCTAGAAGAAGGATTGATCTGTGCATTAATGCCATATTATGCAACGAAAGCAGTTTATTCCAGATTCCAAGAAGGTTGAATCAATCACAAGCTTGTAGCAGTTCATTGGAGGAGTCACATTAATATTTTGTCTCTGTAGCAGCTTGTTGATGCTAAGACTGTCAGTTGATGCATGTTTGAGTTTACCCTATAGACAACCCTTCTACTCATATTTCTGGACGACGTGGGAGTAATATTGCGCACTAGACCTGAGCTTTTGGAGGTACATTATGGAATATGACTGGTTATTTGATAATATTTCTCTCCAGAAATCGTTGTTTAAACTAATTGTTGCTTTTTCCAGGGCGTCCTCTTCATTCTCTCTACTCCGTTGAAGTTCTTCTTCAGGTGCTTTATCTTCTTCAGGGGTTTCTCAATTTCTGTTCCTTTCGTATGGGATCATCATTGAGGTAGTACCATCATGATTTCCATGCTCAGAACAAAACTGTACATATTACAGAGATCATTCCTTATTAATATGTGTACATGGTGATTCAACAATGTCGTGATCACCGAGTAGTCTACTGTCATAAATCCTACGTTTGACTGGAATGACAATAAGGAGAGTGATCTAATATCATTCACAACGAGGAGGATGTCGAGACTCGAGACTGTAATATGTATGTCGAGATTGAGACAACATCTTTAGGATCAAGCATGATCTCCATGAAGCCAAGACAGTAATATAAGTGTATGTCGAGGATAGTCCATCCATAGTGACTGCATCCTCATCCGAAGTTTCTGTTGCTTCATCCATCCGAGATAGGTATGCCCAGAATGAGATAGAGACATCACTTCATCATTTAAATGTTCAGACCACACGCAACCTTTTTCTGCTCTGTCCAGCCGAGGACATCACCTTCAGATCATAGCTCTGCTCTGTCCAGCCGAGGACATCACCTTCAGATCATAGCTCTGCTCTGTCCAGCTGAGGACATCACCTTCAGATCATAGCTATGGTGAGAGTAGACTAGCCTGAATCTTCTGATTATTCACTCACATTGGTACATTCGACTCACGTATCTGTTTATCCTCTGTTTATTAGGTTGTAATGTGGAATTTAGGTTCAGTCTTCAATCTCTGGCAGATAATATTAAATGCAGAAAAGGCTCACTTGAGTTGCCGAAGCTTTCAGCGAGTAGACCAAACGGCTAGCATGGTTTCTGATGAAGGCATGCATCAGTCACTGAGCACTGTAATTGATTCTGAACAAAAGATATGAGGAGAACACCCAGGAAGATGCCAAACACAGTCCGTAAGGAATCATTAATGCCAGCACCTATAAATTTTGAACACTAATATGTTTTCACTATTTCATTCAACAGGTTATTATGATGTTTACGTCTGCTGGAAGCTCCAATAAAGTTTGGATATGTAACTGTTAAACGGAAGAACTTTCTTATGGTTGTTGGTTACAATTCCAGCTATATGATGGTAGCCACTAAGGTCCCGAGTGTTTGAATTTAGCTCCGATACCATATGTAAAGACTGCTTTTCCATTTAATTCAAAATATAAAGATTGTACAGGCTGATGTTAAGTTTATCAAATAATTTCTATCAATTTAAATGCGTGTGCATATATGTAAAGACTGGTTTACCATTCAGCTGAAAATATAAGGATTGTACAGAATGATATTTAGTTTTATCAAATAATTTCTACCAATTGAATGCATCTGCGTACCTGATTCTCTGCTCTGCGTAAAGACTGATTCTCTGCTCTGCGTACCTGATTCTCTTGGTTCTCTTGTCCGGTGTTAATCACATTGTTCCGAGTCTTCTACGTCCATTACCAAACCAACTTATGCCTCCCTGCCTATCTGGAATCCACCTCTGTGGTTCCCAGATCCAGAGGACTCCGAAATGGATGTCCACTGGCCCCTGTGCCCAAAACTCCAAAGAACAGCTCAAAATTTCTCGATTTACGGTTCCAAAACTGAGCCCTCTGCTCATCCCTCAAACCCACTCCTCTTCTTCCCCTCCCCTTTTCTCCAAATTAAACTCAAGATTTAAGCTTATCCCGTAAGATATTTTCGCTTGAGTTGGTCACCCAGATATTTTCACTGAGTTGGTCCTTAAGATATTCTCACTGAGTTGGTCATTAAGATATTTTCACTGAGTTGGTCATTAAGATATTTAAATGAGATTTCACCCTTATCATCTCAACCGACTTCGAGAATAGTATAGTTTCTTTTAAGTACTTTATTGTGAATTGTCCAAGATTTATGAAGTAAAGTAATCTTGTCCATGGTAATAATGTTTATTTATTATTAAATAAACTTTTATTAATAAAATAAATAAATATATATTTTATTGTTCCACTTAATAAATAAGGTATTAATTAATACTTTCTTAAAACTAATTCATTTTCTTTCATAGACATTTATACGATTAAATTATTATGTATACTAGTGCAATGCCTGCGATGCATGTGTATGTAGCTATCATACACACGTCTCGTAAGCATGCTAATAATCAGTGACTTAAGTTGGGTCATTACAATGTCTACGGTTTTACTCGCATATCTCTCTTCTTGATGTAAGGTAGAGTTTGTTTCTTCTTGTTGGCCCAAGGAAGCTTGGTCACTTGATAAGGGATGTCTACGGTTTTACTCGCATATCTCTCTTCTTGATGTAAGGTAGAGTTTATTTCTTCTTGTTCGCCCATGCCCTAGAGCTCTTCACCAAGGGATTCAGTTTATTATGCATCATAGTTGATCTATTTGTTGAAGGATTTTCCCCAAGTATAATCCTTTCTAGTAGGGCTTGGTTTCAAAACTTGTTTTTGATTAGGCACGAGCTCATTTAACTTATGGGGTTCCACCTCCAACCATAATCCACAATCATTCATCAACCAACTCAAGAGGAGCATCAATTTGACCCCATAGACCTAGTGGAAATAAGGCACACTCCTTATTCCACCAAACAACCATCTTTTTTTACTAAATTATGCAATTGTCCTTTTTTTTTTTATTCAAAAATCCCTAAGAATAGAAAAATATATACATAATATAATATATAGATGGCTCAGGGAGCAGAGATCAAACGGCTCAATGTATCAACTACACTGGTGGTTTCACAGAAAAGAAACCCCAGAAGAGAAACGATAGTTCACAAAACCCTAGATCACGTGCAAGTTTCTTCTAGGTCTCTTATAAGGAGCTAAAACCCTTATGAAGTCCCATATTATCACATTGAGCCTAGCTTAGGGAGTCCTACCTCATCACCTAGTACCTCAAACCCTATAACATCAGTTAAAGATGATTGTTTATCTACTAGGACTCCTCACATCACGAAAAGTCCATAAAGAGTCGGGGGCAGTAATTGTTGTGACTGTGGCACATCGTCCCATTGTTATCACTCAGTTTACCGCTTTGACCCATAGCCTTTCCCTCCTTAGGGCCTGCTAGATTTTGGTAACACAAATGTGATCCCATAGCTGCAATCTATAGGATGCGACAACCAAGACCAAATTCCTTAATAGGAAATGGAGAGGCAGTGTCATTGGTCCCATCTAAGAATAAGCCATCACAAGTCGAGCCCTACATGAGAAAACGACCAAGAGATACCCATTAGTGGTGATGTAGAAAAGGGAGGAAAGCAAAAAAAATAAAGAGAGAGGATATAGGAAACAAGTTTCTTTATTAAAAGTAAGAATGGGGGTGCTATTATTTTTTCAGAAAACCTCACAACATAAGGCCTAGGTTTCTCTCACAATGGTCCCTCCCAAAAGCAGAGCATCGCTCAACTTGGAAGAGCATATTAATTATGGAAACCTTATGAGGCTAGTCTAATCCACAAGCCACTAGAGAAAGGATAGTACTAGAAGGAAACGATTTCATTCAGCATTCCATGGGTTAGGAAAAGAGAAGAATAGTATGCAAAAGAAAGCATCATGCAACAATCTTATCTCTTACGGTGATATGTGAACATCAGGAGGTGGATCTACTATGACTGATGATTTATGGGAGCCCTTGTTGAGTAGCCCTATAAAGGTGATCACTTATTGTACTTTTCCCCTCACTTTCCCATTATGTCAATGCATTCTTTGTTCCCCAAATCAACCATATCCATTTGTATGCACACCTCTTTGGCTATGACCATCATTTTTCATGTAAGTCTCAGAGTTTGTGATGCATTAGAGATCCCTAATGCAGTGACCCACAACCTCCAAGGCAATGGAAAAATAGCTTACGACTCCAACTCAAGAGTAATCAAATTCAAGTCAAGGCACTCTTAACGCCGCCTTTAATGTCCCATTTGCATATTTTAGGTACCTTCAAAACGAGGTGAATTCTCCTGGTGCAGGAATGAAGTTAAAAGAGGTAACATGGAAAATGTGTTGAGTAAGCAAGATGTAAAAGCAAGTCAAGGACACATCATAGACTAAGGGAAACTAATGTGCAAGAAAGTTCAAGCCTTAAACCACGCAAAAAGCAGGCAAATGGATCCAGACAAGGAGTTTCCTCTACCCTTTCTACCCGTTGGACCATGTAGAGGTCAATTTGGAGGAATGTTGAGGCAAAACAGAAGGTCATTTAAGTCTCCAAGCAATCCAAGGTATATTTTGAGTCAAAATCAAGTAAGGAGCCTAAAAGCATGTTTTGAATCATCTTTGCACCAAGCAAAGGAGGGTTGTCCACATTATACTAGCCATTGGAAAGCACTACGTCCTCATTCAAGCAACATTGTGCAAACAAAGTGGAATTTTTTACTTCCTAAGCACTCAAGTTAATTTTTCAACCAATGTCAAGCTATTCTTGATGGAATGTTCTACCCATAGTTCAAATCAAACCTCCTTTTGTCAAATCTAACCTCTAATTGGTGGGTTGTTTTTCAGTTTCACGTAATGTAATGAAATAACTTGTAGTTTGACTTAATCGTCAAGCATATTGTGGATGAAAAGTCACTTATTTTTTCAATCAAGAGGAGGAAGGATGTTGAGATCCTAACCTATAAATAGAGAAATCTCCCTTGTTTGCAAATCATTGTGAATTTTTTATATTGGTTTTCCATAATGTGAAACATTTTCATGAAACCTTTGGTGTTCATCATAAATTATATTTCATGGTTGATTTCACATATTTCTTAGGGAGATTTGTGGATAACTAAAGAATATTACAAAAACTAACTAGATCAACCCATTTGAAAGGAAGCTTGGTCACTTGCTACGGGATGTCTAGGGTTTTACTCGCACATCTCTATTGTTGATGTAAGGTAGAGTTTTTTTCTTCTTGTTAAGCCATGCCCTAATGCTCCTCACCAAGTGATTCAGATTATTTTGCATCATAGTTGATCTATTTGTTGAAGGATTTTCCCCAAGTATAATCCTTTCTAGTAGGGCTTGGCTTCAAAACTTGTTATTAATTAGGTGCAAGCTCATTTAACTTATGGGGTTCCACCTCCGACCATAATCCACAATCATTGATCAACCAACTCAAGAGGCGCATCGGTTTGACCCCATAGACCTAGTGGAAATAAGGCACACTCCTTATTCCACCAAACAACCATCTCTTTTTACTAAATTCTACAATTGTCCTTATTTTTTATTATTCAAAAATCCCTAAGAATAGAAAAATATATCCATAAAATAATCTATAGATGGCTCAGGGAGCAGATATCAAACGGCTCAATTTATCAACTACACTGGTGGTTTCACAGAAAGAAACTCTAGAAGAGAAACGATAGGTCACAAGACCCTAGATCATGTGCAAGTTTCTTCTAGGTCCCTTATAAGGAGATAAAACCCTTCTAAAGTGCCATATTATCACATTGAACATACCTTAGGAAGTCCTACCTCATCACCCACTACCTCGAACCCTAGAACATCAGTTAAAGATGATTGTTTATCTACTGGGACTCCTCGCATCATGAAAAGTCCATAAAGAGCCGAGGACACTCGTTATTGTGACTGTGGGACATCGTCCCATTGTTATCACTTAGTTTACCTCTTTGACCCATAGCCTTCCCTCCTTAGGGCCTGCTAAAGTTTCGTAACATAGCCTACAACATAAAAGTAAATGCCTTGCCACATACAAGGAGACGATAACAATAACAAATCTCAATGAGGTTGAGAAGCTAGTGAAGTTGAGAAGAGGTGAAGGAAGGACAGGTGGCAAAGGTAGAGATCAACTAGTGGAGGAAAGAGAGTTCAAATTCAATGAAGCCAGGACCAAAAAACTAAACCAAATACACAAGAGGGGACAACAATAGAGATGAAAAATTGAAGCCAAGAAGTAAGAGGTGGCAACATTATTTGACATAGCAAATGAAATAAGTGTGAATTGAGAACTCTGGAGCACAAATAAAGAAGGAAAGATGAAAAAGTTGACAATCTTAGCGTTGAACTAGGGAATGCAATATATGAGTGGAGGAAAGCATTGGAACAATGGTTAGAGATGTGATCCCATAGCTGCAGTCTATAGGATGCGACAACCAAGAACACATTCCTTGATAGGCAATGGAGAGGCACGGTTATTGGTCCCATCTAAGAAGAAGCCATCTCAAGTCGGGCCCTACCTGAGAAAACAACCTAGATAGACCCATCAGTGGTGATGTAGCCAAGGAAAGGGGAAAGCAAAAAAAAACAGAGAGAGAGGATATAGGAAAAAGGGTTCATTATTAAAAGTAAAAATGGGGGTGCTATTATTTTTTTTGACAAAACCTCACCACATAAGGCCTAGGTTTCTCTTACAATGGTCCCTTCCAAAAGCAAAGCATCGCTCAACTTGGAAGAGCATATTAATTATGGAAACCTTATGAGGCTAGTCTAATCCACAAGACACTAGAGAAAGGTTAGTACTATAAGGAATTGATTTCATTCTGGATTCCATGGGTCAGGAAAAGAGAAGAATAATATGTGAAAGAAAGCATCATGCAACATTCTTATCTCTAACAGTGATATGTGAAGATTAGGAGGTGGATCTACTATCACTGATGATTTATCGAAGCCCTTGTTGAGTAACCCTCTAAAAGTGATCACTTATTGTACTTTTCCCCTCACTTTCCCATTATCTCAATGTAATCTTTGTTTGCCAAATCAACCATATCGATATGTATGCACACCTCTTTGGCTATGACCATCATTCTTCAAGGAATTTTGAAAGTTTGTGATGCATTAGTGATCCCTAATGCAGTGACCCGCATCCCCCAAGGCAGTGGAAAAATATCTTGCGACCTCCAACTCAAGAGTAATCAAATCCAAGTCACAGCACTCTTAACACCCCCTCTAATGTCCCATTCGCATCTTTTAGGTACCTTCAAAATGAGGTTACTTTGCCTGGTGCAGGAATGAGGTTAAAAGAGGTAACATGGAAAATGTTTTGAGTAAGCAAGATGTAAAAGCAAGTCAAGGACACATCATAGACTAAGGGCAACTAATGGGAAAGAAAGTTCAAGCTTTAAACCACACAAAAGTCAGGCAAATGAATCCAGACAAGGACTTTCCTCTGCCCTTTCTACCCATTGGACCATGTAGAGGTCAATTTGGAGGAATGTTGAGGCAAAACAGAAGGCCATTTAAGTCTCCAAGAAATCTAAGGAACATTTCGAGTCAAAATCAAGCAAGGAGCCTAAGAGCATGGTTTGAATCATCTTTGCACCGAGCAAAGGGACGTTGTCCACATTATAGTAGCATTTGGAAAGCACAACGTCCTCATTCAAGCAACATTGTGCAAACACAGTGGAATTTTTTACTTCCCAAGCTCTAAAGTTAATTTTTCAAGTAATGTCAAATCTAACCTCCAATTGATGGGATGTTTTTCAATTTTAGGTAATGTAATGAAATAACTTGTAGTTTGACTCAATGTTGCACGAAGCGGGAGCGAAGCGGAAGCGTTTTTTGGAAGCGGGGATGCCGAAGCGTCATTTTCCAAAAATCTAGGAAGCGAAGTGTCCGCGGAAGCGTCTG
>APFE030192963.1:15192-34023 GCA_000404065.3 Pinus taeda
CATCCTTTTACTTTAAGAATTTAACATTACCATGAGGGAGCTTCTGCTATATTTATATATTTTTTTTGCCTTCATTCGTCACCCTAACCCAAGGTGGACCCACCCCAACAAGCAAACTCACCTAAAATTTAAAAAAAATTGAAAAAAAAACGATTTTCTAAACGCTTTTCCGGAAGCTTTTCTGGAAGCATACGGAAGCGTCCAGGAAGCGTACGCTTCCTCCTCCGAAGCGCCATGCTTCCGACACCCGAAGCGCCGTACGAAGCGCGCTTCGGCGCTTCGGAAGCGACACTTCCGTACAACGCTTCCAAATTTCTAGGAAGAGTCTAAAAATGCCGAAGTGGTGCTTCCGAATTCGGAAGCGCCGCTTTCGGCCAAGCTTCCTAGGCGCTTCCGTACGGGACGCGCTTCGGGGCTTGGAACCGGGGGGGGGGGGCGCTTCGTGCAACACTGGTTTGACTTAATCGTCAAGTGTATTGTGGATGAAAAGTCACATGTTTTTTCAATCAAAAGGAGGAAAGATGTTGAGATTTTAACCTATAAATAGAGAAATCTCCCTAGTTTGCAGATCATTGTGAATTGCTGAAATCGATTTTCCATAATGGGAAATATTTTCATGAAATCTTTGGTGTTCATCATGAATTATATTTCTTGGTTAATTTTGAATATTTCTTAAGGGGATTTGTGGATAACTAAAGAATACTACAAAAGCTAACTACATCAACCCATTTGAAAGGAAGCTTGGTCACATGCTAAGGGATGTCTAGGGTTTTACTCGCACATCTCTCTTCTTGATGTAAGGTAGAGTTTGTTTCTTATTGTTGGGCCATTCCCTAGTGCTCCTCACGAAGGGATTCGGTTTATTTTGCATCATAGTTGATCTATTTGTTGAAGGATTTTCCCCAAGTATAATCCTTTCTAGTAGGGCTTCGTTTAAAAACTTGTTATTGATTAGGCGCAAGCTCATTTAACTTATGGGGTTCCACCTCCGACCATAATCCATAATCATTGATCAACCAACTCAAGAGGAGCATCGATTTGACCCCATAAACCTAGTGGAAATAAGGCACACTCCTTATTCCACCAAAACAACCATCTCTTTTTACTAAATTATGCAATTGTCCTTATTTTTTATTATTCAAAAATCCCTATGAATAGAAAAATATATACATAAATAATATATAGATGGCTGAGGGGGCAAAGATCAAACGGCTCAATGTATCAACTACACTGGTGCTTTCACAAAAAGAAAACCGAGAAGAGAAATGATAGTTCACAAAACCCTAGATCATGTGCAAGTTTCTTCTAGGTCTCTTATAGGGAGCTAATACCCTTCTGAAGTGCCATATTATCATATTGATCTTCCCTTGGGAAATCCTACCTCACCACCTAGTACCTCAAAACCTAGAACATCAGTTGAAGATGATTGTTTATCTACTAGGACTCCTCACATCATGGAAAGTGCATAAAGGGTCGGGGACACTAGTTGTTGTCACTGTGGGACAACTAGTGCAGGAAAGAGAGATCAAATTTACTGAAGCCAGGAACAAAAAACTGAACCAAATACGCAAAACGAGACAACAATAGAGATGAACAATTGAAGCCAAGAAGTAAGAATGGGGGTGCTATTATTTTTTTGAGAAAACCTCACCACATAAGGCCTAGGTTTCTCTCACAATGGTCCCTCCCAAAAGCAGAGCATCGCTCAACTTGGAAGAGCATATTAATTATGGAAACCTTATGAGGCTGGTCTAATCCACAAGCCACTAGAGAAAGGTTAGTACTAGAAGGAAAGGATTTCATTCAGCATTCGATGGGTCATGAAATGAGAAGAATAGTATGCGAAAGAAAGCATCATTCAACATTCTTATCTCTTACGGTGTATTGCAAACATTAGGAGGCAGATCTACTATGACTGATGGTTTATGGGATCCCTTGTTGAGTAGCCTTGTAAAGGTGATCACTTATTGTACTTTCCCCTCACTTTCCCCTTATCTCAATGCAATCTTTGTTCCCCAAATCATCCATATCGATATGTATGCACACCTCTTTGGCTATGACCATCATTCTTCATGGAAGTCTCAAAGTTTGTGATGCATTAGAGATCCCTAATACAGTGACGTGCATCCCCCATGGCAGTGGAAAAATATCTTGCGAACTCCAACTCAAGAGTAATCAAATCCAAGTCAAGGCACTCTTAGCGCCCCCTTTTATGTCCCATTTGCAACTTTTAGGTACCTTCAAAAGGAGGTGGTTGTCCTTGGTGCAGGAATGAGGTTAAAAGAGGAAACATGGAAAATGTGTTGAGTAAGAAAGATGTCAAAGAAAGTCAAGGACACATCATAGACTAAGGGCAACTAATGTGCAAGAAAATTCAAGGCGTTAAACCACACAAAAAGCAGGCAAATAGATCCAGACAAGGAGTTTCCTTTGCCCTTTCTACCCATTGGACCATGTAGAGGTCAATTTGGAGGAATGTTGAGGCAAAAAAGAAGGTCGTTTAGGTCTCCAAGCAATCCAAGGGACATTTCGAGTCAAAATCAAGCAAGGAGCCTAAAAGCATGGTTCGAATTAGACCTCCTTTTGTCAAATCTAACCTCTAATTGGTGGGATATTTTTTAGTTTTACGTAATGTAATGAAATAACTTGTAATTTGACTTAATCGTCAACCATATTGTGGATGAAAAGTCACTTGTTTTTTTATATCAAAAGGAGGAAGGATGTTGAGATCCTAACCTATAAATAGAGAAATCTCCCTCGTTTGCAAATCATTGTGAATTGTTGAAATCGGTGTTCCATAATGTGAAACATTTTCACGAAATCTTTGGTGTTCATCATGAATCATATTTCTTGATTGATTTCACATATTTCTTAAGGGGATTTGTGGATAACTAAAGAATATTACGAAAACTAACTACAACAACCCATTTGAAAGGAAGCTTGGTCACTTGCTAAGGGATGTCTAGGGTTTTACTCACACATCTCTCTTGTTGATGTAAGGTAGAGTTTGTTTCTTCTTGTTGAGCCATGCCCTAGTGCTTCTCACGAAGTGATTTGGATTCTTTTGCATCATAGTTGATCTATTTGTTGAAGGCTTTTCCCCAAGTATAATCCTTTCTAATAGGGCTTGGTTTCAAAACTTGTTATTGATTAGGCGCGAGCTCATTTAACTTATGGGGTTCCACCTTCGACCATAATCCACAATCATTGATCAACCAACTCAAGAGGACATCGATTTGACCCCATAGACCTAGTGCAAATAAGGCACAGTCCTTATTCCACCAAACAACCATCTCTTTTTACTAAATTCTGCAATTGTCCTTATTTTTTGTTATTCAAAAATCCTCAAGAATAGAAAAATATATACATAAAATAATATATAGATGGCTCAGGGAGCAGAGATCAAATGGTTCAATGTATTAACAACATTGGTGGTTTCACAAAAAGAAACCCCAGAAGAGCAATGGTAGTTCACAAAACCCTAGATCACGTGCAAGTTTCTTCTAGGTCTCTTATAAGGAGCTAAAACCCTTTTGAATCACATTGAGTTTCCCATAGGAAGTCTTACCTCATCACCTAGTACCTCAAACCCTAGAATATTAGTTAAAGATGATTGTTTATCTAAGAGCAATGGTAGTTCACAAAACCCTAGATCACGTGCAAGTTTCTGCTAGGTCTCTTATAAGGAGCTAAAACCCTTCTGAATCACATTGAGTTTCCCATAGGAAGTCCTACCTCATCACCTAGTACCTCAAACCCTAGAACATTAGTTAAAGATGATTGTTTGTCTACTAGGTCTCCCCACATCATGAAAATTCCATAAAGAGCTAGGGACACTAGTTGTTGTGACTGTGGGACATCATCCCATTGTTATCACTCAGTTTACCTCTTTGACCCAGAGCCTTTCCCTCCTTAGGGCCTGCTAGATTTTGGTAACACCCTACAACATAAAAGTAAATGGCTTGCCACATACAAGGAGACAATAACAATAGCAAATCTCAATGATGTTGAGAAGCGAGTGAAGGTGAGAAGAGGACAAGGAAGGACAGGTGGCAAAGGTAGAGATCAATTAGTGGAGGAAAGAGAGATCAAATTTACTGAAGCCAGGAACAAAAAACTAAAACCAAATAAGCAGGAGGGGACAACAATAGAGATGAACAATTGAAGCCAAGAAGTAAGAGGTGGCAACATTATTCGAGATAGCAAATGAAAGAGGTGAGAATTGAGAACTCTGGTGCACAAATAAAGAACAAAAGATGAAAAAGTTGACAATCTTAGCGTTGAACTGGGAAATGCAATGGACGAGTGGAAGAAAGCATTGGAGAAATGGTTAGAGATGTGATCCCATAGCTGAAGTCTATAGGATGGGACAACCAAGACCAAATTCCTTAATAGGCAATGGAGAGGCACTGTCATTGGTCCCATCTAAGAAGAAACCATCTCAAGTTGGGCCCTACCTGAGAAAACAAACTAGAGAGACCAATTAGTGGTGATGTAGCCAAGGAAAGGGGAAAGTAATAAAAAACAGAGAGAGAGGATATAGGAAAAAGAGTTCATTATTAAAAGTAAGAATGGGGTTTCTATTATTTTTTTGAGAAAACCACACCAAATAAGGCCTAGGTTTCTCTCACAATGGTCCCTCCCAAAAGCGGAGCATCGCTCAACTTGGAAGAGCATATTAATTATGGAAACCTTATGAGGCAAGTCTAACCCACAAGCCACTAAAGAAAGGTTAGTACTAGAAGTAAAGGATTTCATTCAGCATTCAATGGGTCAGGGAAAGAGAAGAATAGTATGCGAAAGAAAGCAACATGCAACATTCTTATCTCTTGCGGTGATATGCGAACATTAGGAGGGGGGTCTATTATGACTGATGATTTATGGGAGCCCTTGTTTAGTAGCCCTGTAAAGGTGATCACTTATTATACTTTCCCCTCGCTTTCCCATTATCTCAATGCAAACTTTGTTCCCCAAATCAACCATATCGATATGTATGCACACCTCTTTGGCTACGACCATCATTCTTCATGGAAGTCTCAAAGTTTGTGATGCATTAGAGATCCCTAATGTAGTGACCCACATCCTCCAAGGCAGTGGAAAAATATCTTGCGACCTCCAACTCAAGAGTAATCAAATCCAAGTCAAGGCACTCTTAACGCCCCCTTTAATGTCCCATTTGCATCTTTTAGGTACCTTCAAAACGAGGTGACTTCCCCTGGTGCAGGAATGAGGTTAAAAGAGGTAACATTGAAAATGTGTTGAGCAAGAAAGATGTAAAAGCAAGTCAAGGACACATCATAAACTAAGGGCAACTAATCTGCAAGAAAGTTCAAGCCTTAAACCACACAAAAAGTAGGCAAATGGATCCAGATAAGGAGTTTCCTCTGCCCTTTCTACCCGTTGGACCATGTAGAGGTCAATTTGGAGGAATGTTGAGGCAAAACAGTAGGGCTTGGTTTCAAAACTTATTCTTGATTAGGCGCAAACTCATTTAACTTATGCGGTTCCAGCTCTAGTAAGAATCCACAATCATTGATCAAGCAACTCAAGAGGGGCATCAATTTGACCCTATAGACCTAGTGGAAATAAGGCACACTCCTTATTCCACCAAACAACCATCACTTTTTACTAAATCCTCCAATTGTCCTTATTTTTTATAATTCAAAAAGCCCTTAGAATATAAAAATATATACAAAAAATAATATATAGATGGCTCAGGGAGCAGAGATCAAACGGCTCAGTGTATCAACTACACTGGTGGCTTCACAAAAAGAAACTCGAGAAGAGAAACGATAGTTCACAAAACCCTAGATCACGTGCAAGTTTCTTCTAGGTCTCTTATAGGGAGCTAATACCCTTCTGAACTGCCATATTATCACAATGAGATTCCCTTAGGAAGTCCTACCTCATCACCTAGTACCTCAAACCCTAGAACATCAGTTAAAGATGATTGTTTATCTACTCGGACTCCTCACAACATGAAAAGTTCATAAAGAGTCGGGTACACTAGTTGTTGTGACTGCGGGGCATCGTAAATGGCTTGCCACATACAAAGAGACGATAACAATAGAAAATCTCAATGAGGTTGAGAAGCAAGTGAACGTGAGAAGAGGACAAGGAAGGATAGGTGGCAAAGGTAGAGATCAACTAGGGGAGGAAAGAGAGATCAAATTTACTGAAGCCAGGAACAAAAAACTGAACCAAATACGCAAGAGGGGACAACAATAGAGAAGAACAATTGAAGCCAAGAAATAAGAGGTGCCAACATTATTTGAGATAGCAAATGAAAGAGGTGAGAATTGAGAACTTTGGAGCACAAATAAAGAAGGAAAGATGAAAAATTTGACAATAGACGAGTGGAAGAAATCATTGGAGCAATGGTTAGAGATGTGATCCCATAGCTGCAGTCTATAGAATGCGACAACCAAGACCAAATTCCTTAATAGGCAATGGAGAGGCACGGTAATTGTTCCCATCTAAGAAGAAGCCGTCTCAAGTCAGGCCCTACCTGAGAAAACGACCTAGAGAGACCCATTAGTGGTGATGTAGCCAAGGAAAGGGAAAAGCAAAAAAGGCAGAGAGAGAGGATATAGGAAAAAGGGTTCATTATTAAAAGTAAGAATGGGGGTGCTATTATTTTTTTGAGAAAACCTCACCACATAAGTCCTAGGTTTCTCTCACTCCCAAAAGCAAAGCATCACTCAACTTGGAAGAGCATATTAATTATGGAAACCTTATGAAACAAGTCTAATCCACAAGCCACATGAGAAAGGTTAGTACTAGAAGGAAAGGATTTCATTGAGCATTCGATGGGTCAGGGAAAGAGAAGAACAGTATGTGAAATAAAGCATGATGCAACATTCTTACCTCTTACGATGTATTGCAAACGTTAGGAGGAAAATCTACTATGACTGATGATTTATGGGAGCCCTTGTTGAGTAGCCCTGTAAAGGTGATCATTTATTGTACATTTCCCCTCACTTTCCCATTATCTAAATGCAATCTTTTTTCCCCAAATCAACCATATCGATATGTATGCACACCTCTTTGGCTATGACCACAATTCTTCATGGAAGTCTCAAAGTTTGTGATGCAATAGAGATCCCTAAATGCAGTGACCCGCATCCTCCAAGGCAGTGGAAAGATATCTTACGAACTCCAACTCAAGATTAATCAAATCCAAGTCAAGGCACTCTTAACGCCACCTTTAATGTCCCATTTGCATCTTTTAGGTACCTTCAAAATGAGGTGACTTCCCCTGGTGTAGGAATGAGGTTAAAAGAGGTAACATGTAAAATGTGTTGAGTAAGCAAGATGTAAAATCAAGGCAAGGACACATCATAGACTAAAGGCAACTAATGTGCAACAAAGTTCAAGCCTTAAACCACCCAGAAAGCTGGCAAATGGATCGAGACAAGGAGTTTCCTCTTCCCTTTCTACCCATTGGACCATGTAGAGGTCATTTTGGAGGACTATTGAGGCAAAACAAAAGGTCATTTAAGTCTCCAAGCAATTCGAGGGACATTTCGAGTAAAAATAAAGCACAGAGCCGAAAAGCATGGTTTGAATCATCTTTGCACCGAGAAAAGGGAGGTTGTCCACATAATACTAGCCATTGGAAAGCACAATCTCCTCATTCAAGCAACATTGTGCAACAAATTGGAATTTTTTACTTCCCAAGCACTCAAGTTAATTTTTCAAGCAATGTCAAGCTATTCTTGATGGAACGTTGTACCCTTAGGTCAATTCAAACCTCCTTTTGTCAAATCTAACCTCTAATTGGTGGGATGTTTTCAATTTTAGGTAATGTAATGAAATAACTTGTAGTTTGACTTAATCATCAAGTGGATTGTGGATGAAAAGTCATTTGTTTTTTCAATCAAAAGGAGGAAAGATGTTAAGATCCTAACCTATAAATAGACAAATCTCCCTCGTTTGCAGATCATTGTGAATTGTTGAAATCAATTTTCCATAATGTGAAACATTTTCATGAATTCTTTGGTGTACATCATAAATTATATTTTTTGGCTGATTTCAAAAATTTCTTAAAGGGATTTGTGGATAACTAAAGAATACTACAAAAACTAACTAAATCAAGCCATTTGAAAGGAAGCTTGGTCACTTGCTAAGGGATGTCTAGGGTTTTACTCGCACATCTCTCTTGTTGATGTAAGGTAGAGTTTGTTTCTTCTTGTTGGGCCATGCCCTAGTGCTCCTCACCAAGGGATTCGATTTATTTCGAATCATTGTTGATCTATTTGTTCAAGGATTTTCCCTAAGTATAATCCTTTCTAGTAGGTCTTGGTTTCAAAACTTTTTCTTGATTAGGCGTGAGCTCATTTAACTTGTGGGGTTCCACCTCCAGCCATACTACACAATCATTGATCAACCAACTCAAGAGGAGCATCGATTTGAACCCACAGACCTAGTGGAAATAAGACACACTCCTTATTCCACCAAACAACCATCTCTTTTTACTAAATTCTGCAATTGTCCTTATTTCTTATTACTCAAAAATCCCTAAGAATAGAAAAATATATACATAAAATAATATATAGATGGCTCAGGGAGGAGAGATCAATGGTGGTTTCACAAAAAGAAACCCTAGAAGAAAAACGATAGTTCACAAAACCCTAGATCACGTGAAAGTTTCTTCTAGTCTCTAATAGGGATCTAAAACCCTTCTGAACTCCCATATTATCACATTGAGCTTCCCTTAGGAAGTACTACCTCATCACCTAGTACCTCAAACCCTATAACATCAGTTAAAGATGATTTTTTATCTACTTGGACTCCTCACATCATGAAAAGTCCATAAAGAGCCGGGGACACTAGATGTTGTGACTGTGGGACATCTTCCCACTGTTATCACTTAGTTTACCTCTTTGACCCATAGCCTTTCCCTCCTTAGGGCCTGCTAGATTTTTGTAACACAACCTACAACATAAAAGTAAATGGCTTGCCACATACAAGGAGACGATAACAATAGCAAATCTCAATGAGGTTGAGAAGCGAGTGAAGGTGAGAAGAGGACAGGGAAGGACAGGTGGCAAGGTAGAGATCAACTAGTGGAGGAAACAAGGGACAACAATAGAGATGAACAATTGAAGCCAAAAAGTAAGAGGTGGCAACATCATTTGAGATAGCAAATGAAAGAGGTGAGAATTGAGAACTGTTGTGCACAAATAAAGAACGAAAGATGAAAAAGTTGAGAATCCTAGCGTTGAACTGCGGAATGCAATAGACGAGTGGAAGAAAGCATTGGAACAATGGTTAGAGATGTGATCCCATAGCTGCAGTCTATAGGATGCGAAAACCAAGGCCAAATTCCTTAATAGGCAATGGAGAGGCACAGTCATTGGTCCCATCTAAGAAGAAGTCATCTCAAGTGGGGCCCAACCTGAGAAAACGACCTAGAGAGACCCATTAGTGGTGATGTAGCCAAGGAACGGGGAAAGCAAAAAAAGCAGAGAGAGAGGATATAGGAAAACGGGTTCATTATTAAAAGTAAGAATAGTGGTACTATTATTTTTTTGAGAAAACCTCACCACATAAGGCCTTGGTTTCTCTCACAATGGTCCCTCCGAAAAGGAGAGCATCGCTCAACTTGGAATAGCATATTAATTATGGAAACCTTATGAGGCTAGTCTAATCCACAAGCAACTAGAGAAAGGTTAGTACTAGAAGGAAAGGATTTCATTCAACATTCAATGGGTCAGGAAAAGAGAAGAATAGTATATGAAAGAAAGCATCATGCAACATTCTTATCTCTTACGGTGATATGCGAACATTAGGAGATGGATTTACTATGACTGATGATTTATGGGAGCCCTTGTTGAGTAGCCCTGTAAAGGTGATCACTTATTGTACTTTTCCCCTCACTTTCCCATTATCTCAATGCAATCTTTGTTCCCCAAATCAGCTGTATTGATATGTATGTACACCTCTTTGGCTATGACCATCATTCTTCATGGAAGTCTCAAAGTTTGTGATGCATTAGAGATCCCTAATACAGTGACCCGCATCCTCCAAGGCAGTGGAAAAATATCTTGCGACCTCCAACTCAAGAGTAATCAAATCCAAGTCAAGGCACTCTTAACGCCCTCTTTAATGTCCCATTTGCATCTTTTAGGTACCTTCAAAACGAGGTGACTTCCCCTGGTGCAGGAATGAGGTTAAAGAGGTAACATGGAAAATGTGTTGAGTAAGCAAGAAGTAAAAGCAGGTCAAGGACACATCATATACTATGGGCAACTAATGTGCAAGAAAGTTCAAGCCTTAAACCACACAAAAACGAAGGCAAATGGATCCAGACAAGGAGTTTCCTCCACCCTTTCTACCCATTGGCCCATGTAGAGGTCAATTTGGAGGAATGTTGAGGCAAAACAGAAGGTCATTTAAGTCTCCAAGCAATCCGAGGGACATTTCGAGTCAAAATCCAGCAAGCAGCCTAAAAGCATGGTTTGAATCATCTTTGCACCGAGCAAAGGGAGGTTGTCCATATTATACTAGCCGTTGGAAAGCACAACATCCTCATTCAAGCAACATTGTGCAAACAAAGTGGAATTTTTTTCCCAAGCACTGAAGTTAATTTTTCAACCAATGTCAAGCTATTCTTGATAAAACGTTGTACCCTTAGGTCAATTCAGGCCTCTTTTTGTCAAATCTAACCTCTAATTAGTGGGATGTTTTTCAGTTTTAGGTAACATAATGAAATAACTTGTAGTTTGACTTAATCGTCAAGTGTATTGTGGATGAAAAGTCACTTGTTTTTTCAATCAAAAGGAGGAAAGATGTTGAGATCCTAACCTATAAATAAAGAAATCTCCCTCATTTGCAGATCATTGTGAATTGTTGAAATCGGTTTTCCATCATGTGAAACATTTTCATGAAATCTTTGGTATTCATCATCAATTATATTTTTTGGTTGCATTCGAAAATTTATAAAGGGGATTTGTGGATAACTAAAGAATACTACAAAAACTAACTAGATCAACCGATTTGAAAGGAAGCTTGGTCACTTGCTAAGGGATGTCTAGTGTTTTACTCACACATCTCTATTGTTGATGTAAGGTAGAGTTTGTTTCTTCTTCTTGGGCCATGCCCTAGTGCTCCTCACCAAGGGATTCAGTTTATTTTGCATCATAGTTGATCTATTTGTTAAAGGATTTTCCCTAAGTGTAATCCTTTCTAGTAGGGCTTGGTTTCAAAACTTGTTCTTGATTAGGCGCAAGCTCATTTAACTTATGGGTTTCCACCTCCCACCATAATCCGCAATCATTGATCAACCAACTCAAGAGGAGCATCGATTTGACCCCATAGACCTAGTGGAAATAAGGCACACTCCTTATTCCACCAAACAACCATCTCTTTTTACTAAATTTTGCAATTGTCCTTATTCTTTATCATTCAAAAATCCCTAAGAATAGAAAAATATATACATAAAATAATATATAGATGACTCAGGGAGCAGAGGTCAAACGGCTCAATGTATCAACTACACTGTTCGTTTCACAAAAAGAAACCCTAGAAGAGAAACGATAGTTCACAAAACCCTAGATCACGTGCAAGTTTCTTCTAGGTCTCATATAAGGAGTTAAAACCCTTTTGAAGTGCCATATTATCACACTAAGCTTCCCTTAGGAAGTCCTACCTCATCACTTAGTACCTCAAACCCAAGAACATTAGTTAAAGATGATTGTTTATCTACTACGACTCCTCACATCATGAAAAGTCTCTAAAGAGCCGTGGACACTAGTTGTTGTGACTGTGGGACATCGCCCCATTATTATCACTCAGTTTACCTCTTTGACCCATAGCCTTTCCCTCCTTAGGGCCTGCTAGATTTTGGTAAAACAGCCTACAACATAAAAGTAAATGGCTTGCCACATACAAAGAGACGATAACAATAGCAAATCTCAATGAGGTTGAGAAGCGAGTGAAGGTGAGAAGAGGACAAGGAAGGACAGGTGGCAATGGTAGAGATCAACTAGTGGAGCAAAGAGAGATCAAATTTACTGAAGCCAGGAACAAAAAACTGAACCAAATACGCAGGAGGGGACAACAATAGAGATGAACAATTGAAGCCAAGAAGTAAGAGGTGGCAACATTATTTGAGATAACAATTGAAAGAGGTGAGAATTGAGAACTCTGGAGCACAAATAAAGAAGGAAAGATCAAAAAGTTGACAATATTAGCATTGAGCTGGGGAATGCAATAGGCGAGTGGAAGAAAGCATTGGAGCAATGGTTAGAGATGTGATCCCATAGCTGCAGTCTATAGGATGCGACAACCAAGACCAAATTCCTTAATAGGCAATGGAGAGGCACGGTCATTGGTCTCATCTAAGAAGAAGCCATCTCAAGTCGGGCCCTACCTGAGAAAACGACATAGAGAGACCCATTAGTGATGATGTAGCCAAGGAAAGGGGAAAGCAAAAAAAACAGAGAGAGAGGATATAGGAAAAAGGGTTCATTATTAAAAGTAAGAACGGGGGTAATATTATTCTTTTAAGAAAATCTCACCACATAAGGCCTAGGTTTCTCTCACAATGGTCCCACCCAAAAGAAGAGCATCGCTTAGCTTGGAAGAGCATATTAATTATGGAAACCTTATGAGGCTAGTCTAATCCACAAGCCACTAGAGAAAGGTTAGTACTAGAAGGAAAGGATTTCATTCAGCATTCAATGGGTCAATTAAAGATAAGAATAGTATGCGAAAGAAAGCATCATGCAACATTCTTATCTCTTACGGTGATATGCGAACATTAGGAGGTGGATCTTCTACGACTGATGATTTATGGGAGCCCTTGTTGAGTAGACCTGTAAAGGTGATCACTTTTTGTACTTTTCCCCTCACTTTCCCATTATCTCAATGCAATCTTTGTTCCCCAAATCAACCATATCGATATGTATGCACACCTCTTTGGCTATGACAATCATTCTTCATGGAAGTCTCTTATTTATAGGAATCTCTTCCAATTAGCATGGTTTCTTCATAGAGCAGGTTGACCTATAACAAGTAAATATTGTCAAACTTGTTGAGATACTTTGAAGGAATGCCATAAAACATCTGCAAAGTTGTTTCCATTTCGCACTAATCGAATTCCCCATGCAACTAGAATAGGCAAGATGTGAAATATTTTTAGTACTATCATGCTAAATAACCCTTGGAAACAATCAACTAGTGAATTTCCATCCCAATATGTTTCTCTTTAACATGCTACCCAATATCGTGCCAAACATTCATGGTAAAAGGGAATTCCAAAAAGATATGAGCATTTGTTTCACCACTCCTTCTATAAAGACTATAAATGTAAAGCCCAATTTAATTCCTCTTTTGTGTCTACCCCATGTCAATACTCTGTCTTTCATCACTAGCAAAAAAAAAATGATGATTTTAAAGGCACCTTTCTTTTGCATAACTCTCTTGACCACCATCGACATTTTGCTAGAATTGAGGACTACAAGGCCAAGTAACCCAATTTGGTAGAGTATTTTCCTCTAACAAAATTAAAATACTAAGCAAGGTTATCCTCATTGCTGGATAAATGAATATGTTCCTTACTCGATTTAGTAGTAAACAAACATCAATGCTAATGCCATTGTGCCTCTAGACCCATCTCCTGGGCTCTAAGCCAACCTTGACTCTATATCGAGGTACTACTAGGATTTCCCAATTTATTAAGCATGTAGAAACTTGTTGCTCGAAAATGATTAACATGTTGCTCCAGAAGAAAAATATTACTCCCAAAACTAATAATAACATTGGTTCCAATCCTAACATGTGCACTAGAGCCTACCTTTCAGTCCAGGTACCTCCTAATAATAGGAAAAGCCAATGGAAATGCTTTCCTTTCATTTGAGGCCCCTTGGATACTCTTTTGAGGACTAGCAATAAAGTACTGAACAAGGTTCTCTATATTTTTCTTTTAGATTCCATCACTATAAAATATCACAAGTGATGAAAATCCAATGTGATTTGGCAATGAGAACATTCTTGAAGATGTAGACATTTTAAAATCCCAACCTCCCTATCCCAACCTCCATGTCCCTTAAGGATAGATACAACCTTCCAATTTACTATATGAGATCCCTAGTCCTCACCTCTATCTTTCCAAAGATAATTGAAACAAAGCATATGAAATTGATTTTTTATAAGAATACCCTTTAGGATTTAAGTCAATAAATGCCAATATACTATGATGGATTCAATTCCTAATTTAATGAGGACTAAATGACCACCTCATGAAATCAACTCATTGCATCAAAAAAGGTATACTCTTCTCAACCTTGGGAAGTAACCATATCTAGTGATCCATCATGTATTTGTTATGCTTTAAACTATATCCAAGGTATTTCAAACCATTATCCAAGTCATAGATAATAAAAACAAAGAGATTGACCAAAACAATACAAATTTCAGCCCTTATAGGTGGGAAATAAATGACGGATTTGTTTGTATTTATCATCATACTTGTAGCATCACAAAAAAAACCAAGTATATTATTAATTTATTTCCCTCCATATCCAAATAGTAGCAGAAGGGAAGAGCATCATCAACAAACAATATGTGATTGTGTTGTATTTATCAACCAAACCTCATCCCTTAGATTCTATTCGTTCTTTTTCACTTCTAAAAATGCTAAAATGAGGCCTTCCATTACCAATAAAAATAAATATGGAGACAGGGGGAAACCCTATCCCATACAATGGGATGGTTTGAAAAATGTCAAGCTCAACCCATAAGAATAGCTAGTGAAGCTGACATGATACAAGCCATGATCCACTTAACTTGAGGTAAGTCAAGACCAACATGAAGAAGTATTAGTCTAATTGAAAGTTAGGAAGCTCAATCAAAGGATTTTGATAGGTCAACATTTATCACCACAATTGGTATTTTAGTTTTTCCTATGGAATGCAAACCCTCTTAAGGTGTACATTACTTCATTAATAAGTTTTCCCTTAAGGAAGTTGAATTATTCTTGTGAAATAATTTTGGATAGAGTCAATTTGAGCCTAATTGCAATAATATTTTCTATGATATTATATAAATAGTTACATAGATAAATTGGTCTGAAATCATCAAAAAAGAGCCATGGCAATCCTCCGTAGGAATTAGTGTGATGAGTGTAGTGTTGTAAATATTGAGCATTTTTCTAGTGCACCAAAATTCTTCCACAACTTAGATTAAGTCATCACCAAAGACCTCAAAAAGGTTAGTCATCCAATTGTCTATACTTAGACTCTTATCTCTTTCAAACTAGCTAATGACCCCTAAGAGTTTATACTTGGTGATAATAATGTAAAATACCTTATTTCCCTCTTCCTCAATGAGATTTGGAAAATAAGGGATGATTTTAAGCATCTCCTCAATCCTCATGTGCTCTGGCTCCTTAAAAATATTCTAAAAATGATCAACCTCCAAGGAGGCCAAATCCAAGAAAATCCTTGACTTATTTCCACTAGTATCTTCCAAATTTCAAATGGTGTTAAAATACTTCTTTTGATTTGCAATTTTTTTGGACGTATTTTATATTTTGATCCCTAACTTCAATCCATAGAGCATAAGATATTGAGATAACACTCCTCTTTGTCAAGTAATAAATTGGTTTGGTGAGTCTCCAAGGATTGACACTCCTTTCGAGCAAATTTTGGTAGAGGGTTCCCATTATGATATTTATGAATTATTCCAACTCCTATTCAAGACTTTTAAGTGGTTGATCCCTATTCTATTTCTTCTTCTTTGACCATTAAACTACTTTCTCCTTTATCTAATGAATTGAAGTTGTGAATTGAACATTTTCAAAGAGATCAAAATCTGGTTGATAGTGTTGATAATTGTCCCAAATTAGGGCTTGAAAATGTTCCTCTCTTGAACATGATGAGTTATAATTTAAAACTGCACCAAAATTATTCTCCCCTTTTCTTAGTTTTAAGAAAATGGGAAAGTGGTCTGAGCACTGTAGCTTCCTAATCTAGGAATGAATACGATCAATTCCAAGAAGTATTGAATGATGGCCTAGAAAACTATCAATATGATTGGAAACCCCTGCCTTCCCACTTATATTGTTACTCAAAGTAGGGGAAAACTAGACGAATTCAATATCCACCCATATTTCCCATTCCATTTTGTCCAAACAAAAATCTATCCTATCATTGTCAATCAAGGGACCCTAAATATCATCCCTACTAACAACAAATTTCAAGTCCCCTCCAAGACTAAGATTTTTGGATCTAAATCAAAAGCGAAAATTAGGTTTCTCTAGAACTACTCCTTCCCCTCATAGGGTTTATAGAATTTGAGGAGGATCAATATAGTGTCCAATTATTTGTTGTAAATGTTAGTACAAATACCTAAGTGGACATTGAAAAAATTATTAAGTTATGCATTTGCAGAATACTTGACAATTAAACCTCCCAAAAACCCCATAGAGGCTATCTGTCTTAAGTACCATCCTAGAAATAATTTCTTCAATTCCTAAATGATGGGAGCACATGGCACCATTGCTTCCTAAATGGAAATGACATCTAGTTATTCCATCTCCACCAAGTTTTTAGGGGATAATTTTTCAACCGTTCCTCCCAAGCCCCACATGTTAGCTTACATGATTTTCAATGTAGAGTAATGTTTTGGGAATTGCTTACTCTAAGGACCTTGGAGATTAATATTTTTGTACCTTGATTAACCTCCCTGGTGGATTTTTCTTGGGCATGTCTCAGGGTCAATTTCTAACTATATTTTTATAGTTCACTACCACTTTATTGTTTCAATCCCATACCCCCCATAATGTCCAACCCTTACGAAGGCTTTCTAGGTATTAATAGATAGGGACATTTTTCAAAGGAATGTGTGGGGGACCTCAAGTATGAAGTTCAAGGAATGTCACTTGATTGCGCCTAATCAAGCCCAAAATTCATAAGGCTCCAACCTAGAGAAGAGTTTTCCTCTAATTCCCCTTGACTTATGCATCAACTTATACACCCAAGGAAAAGTAGGGGAACTAGGACAAATTGAATGCGCACTGGACACCCACTTCTCAACTCTAAGATTGAAAGGGGTTGTGTTTAAGTTACCCATAGTGTTTCGATGTGAGGTGACCTTTTCTTGTTGAACATCCCACATACTCCTCTAAACCTTTGAGTTAACTTAGTCACCATCCGACAAAAGTTGTAGTGGCATCAAAACCTCCCACTATTGTGATTCCATGATCAAAGTAATGGAGATATCTCTAGCCATAACATCCACATCTCGTAGCAATAACCAAGAAGGACTATTTTTTAATCGATGCAAGACTAACCTTATATTTTATGAGTAGACCTATCCCATGAAGACTCCAACACCTCATTAGTATTAAATATCCCAACCTAAAAGCCAAGAATTAACCTCTTCTTCCTTGAGAAATGTTTTTGAAAATATAATTCATAGTCTTCCATCACATGCTTGACCTTATGGCATTGAGAGCAACAAAAAATGACATTAAAACAATCCAAACTTTGTGAATAATATTTATCTCCACAAACTACTGTAATTAGATTACAAAATCCTTTTGTAGGGTCCAAATCAACCAAACCCCATATATTTTTCTTAAAATTCCATCATTACTTATAACTATCATCCATCATAAAAAATTCCAGAGACTTTCCAACGACCGAGAAACTTGAATTTGTCCAAAACTTAATTGACATATTTCTCAATTTAACCCAAGTAGGTGAACTAGAAATTGCTTCCTCCCAAGCATCAAGTAATGAATGCTAAGGTTATAGGTATAGCAAATGATGGTCAATATATCATTTATTTTTAATAATCCTCAAGCACCATCCTTTGAATGAAAAATGAAACCAATCCACCCCCAAGACAAGATATGAGTGGGACTTAGAGACATCAAGGAAACCTTTTTGCTAACAATGTGACCAACCATCGATCTATCTTCTATTTCATTGCTCTGATTAACCCTACAATCTTCCCTGATAACCAACGAAATGTTTCTAAATTTTACTTAAACAAAATTCCTCTTCTTGTGCTCTAGGATGAAACCAATTTGTTTACAATCCCCACCCTAAGGCTCAAGCAAGCCTATATTTCCACTGATAAACACCAAAGCAATCCAAGAATAAAGAATTTATTTTATCATTGGATTTGCATCAATATAATGAATGCTTAGTAATGGGTTAGTAATTGTCTTATAGTACCATCCTAAGTAATCCATGTCTCATTAATCTCTGGTACAAATGTGTGGCCAAAAACATTAAATTCCAGTTGTCTAGTAATTTCCACGGTTATCTTTGAACCTAAGGATTTAAAACCATCAAGACACCTTGGGACAAAGCATATATCTAGAGGGATATAAGGTGGATTTGATACCTCATTTTCAAGGGATGATAGATATCCAAATTTATTGTGAAAGCATGGGGTAAAAGATATCATGTCCTCCGTTAGTTGTGAGTCTTAGAAGTAATCCACCAAATTAATTAGCTCACCCATTGAGTCATTCTATCAAAAGAAAACATGTGCCACTTGGAAATAAAACCATCCATTAATTAGAGTAGGGGAAACCCCATGAAAGTCCTAGGCCATCAATACTCCTTTTGGAAACCATATATATATATATTTCCAATTTCAAACTTTCCTCTTTTTCCATCGTTTCCAATATTTTATGTTCTTCTTATAGAATTGAATAAGGACATAGTCCCCTCCTCATTGTCCCATCCATTGTAATAAATATAATAAAAGGTTATGTCTGGATCTATTTCGAAAGGGACAAAACCAAATCAAAGTGAGCAAGGCATTCCTTAAATCAATGCTCTTTTATTCACTAAAAACACCCTCATT
>APFE030192964.1:0-18479 GCA_000404065.3 Pinus taeda
CCAAAGTATTATGGTCTGTACAAGGTGTTGCAAAAGATAGGTACTATGGCATACAAATTGGAGCTTCCTGCAGCTTCTTGAGTGCACCCAGTTTTCCATGTTTCATGCTTAAAGAAGGTTATAGGTGACAATCTTATAATTCAAACAATATTGCCAGAACTTGATGAGGAAGGAAAAATCATATTGGAACCTGAAGCAGTTAAAGAAACAAGAATTGGATAGCTACGAAATCAATCAATTTCAGAGTGTCTCATTAAGTGGAAGAACTTACCTGTTGAAGATTCCGCATGGGAGGATGAGAATTTTATACAGAAGCATCCAGAACTACTCAAGCATTGAGGACAACACTTTTTTGAAGGAGAGGGGCATGTTAGGTCCCTATAATACTAGTGATCCCCCCATTATTATTATCGTTGTATCCCTTATTGTTATTTTTGGGCCCCTATTGTCCCCATATTGTTATTATTATGCCCCATAGAATCCCACTATTGTTATTTTTGTGTCCTTATCTTATTATTGTCAGGTCGTCTTTGGTTATATTGTGACCCCTTAGACTCCTATATATAGAAAGGAGGTTTTGTCATTTGTATCATCCAAGAATTGTTCATTTGCATAATGTAAAGGAGGTTTCCCCCTCAAAGAGGCTTATTTATTAGGCGTTGATCTATCTTTTCTATCTTTTTGTGAGTTGGTTTCATAACAATCTCTCCTTCATGCAGAGCTAAAGCTTCCAAGTTGTCAATCAAATCTTCATGTTATTCATCCAATATAACAACATCATCATTAATATTCACACACATGTGTTCATCAACCTTAGATTGTTCTTCCATGAATGCATTTTCCCATGGCATATAGTATTCATCTTTATTGTCCTCCTCTCTACACAAAAAAAAAGAAAAAATCAATGCTTTGTCCTTCATTTTAAAAAACTCTTGCATTCATACACCAATTATTAAAATCAAAATAATCATGACATGTATCCTCCATTAAAACCTTGGCCATCATATGTTGATTGTACACAACCTGTGAGACTCTCAACTAGTCTCTCAACATCATTTTCTTAATCACTCTCACCAATAATTGATCCCTGTTCTAGTTCACAAATAATATATTTAGCAATTAGCTTATGGTGTTGCTCCATTTCTCTTCCCAAATTATCATTTAACCTCTATTAAAAATCCTTGAGTTTATCCATCAACTAAACATTTTATCTTTGTCTCAACTTCACCTGCAACAAATTCCATTTACTTTCTTTCCAAGAGTCCATCTATAACCTTGGTCTTCCTCATATTTCTGTAGAAATACTCTCATCATCTCTAGTTGTAATTCAATTTCAATTACTTCTCTATCAATTTTTTCCTGACTTGATCTAGTATGGATACTCTCTGAACCTTTATTATGACCCTTTGTAGTCACAAATATCCCTTTTCTATGAGCTTCTCCATACTCAATATGAGCTGCAAAAACTGACTCCATCAACCTATTTCTAAATACCATACTACGCTCTTCCATGCATAGTCTTCTCTTGGTATTTATGTTGACTCATTCCTTTGGAATCTTCATTTGAGCACTCTTTGTTCTTCTGGCTTTGCATTCAACTGCTCACCATTCTCCTTTGGGAACTTTGTTGGTCCTCCATCTTTGATACAATATTATTTGCCATCTTCATCAAGAAAACTCTTTTTTATTGGCTACAGTCATCAACTCATCATCCAAATAATTGTTTGAACAAATTTTACTGTTGTAGCTTCTATATTGGCTCTTCCTTCAAGGTTACAGTCTTCTAATGTCCTTCAAATCATAACTTTTTTTTTTATCAGATCTATCTTCAAAACAAATATGATCTACTTCGCCCCAAAGTAGATTTTCTTCTGCACTTTGTATTCTTCATATGTCCATCACGCAATCATTGATCTTCAAATTCAATAAAAAATAAAACAAAATAAGTTACCTCAATTATATTTTCAAATCTGATTCTACTCCATGCTTCTGTTGTGAACTTTGAACTTTAATGGCTTCCTTTCTTTCATATTTTCAAATATGATTCTACTCCACACTTCTGCTGCGAACTCTAAACTTTAATGGCTTCCTTTCTTTCATATTTTCATCATGCAATCATTAATTCAACTATAATTGGACTTGTAAATTAAAAAAAATCACCTCATAGGCTTCCCAATCTGTATTGATACATTTCTGAACTTCACCTCTACTTTGTTTTGATCTCTTTTAGAAAACTCTACTGCAATCTTCTCATAAAACCAACTTCGTAGGAAAATCAAATTCAAGTTCACATCCTTTTCTTCAAGATTAGAATCATGCCATACATGTTTTTGGTGCAAACTCGTCTTCTTTAAAATCTTTCTATTCATCCTCTAAGAGTTGTCAAGCTAAAGAGATTTATGGGCTTTGATACCACTTGATGCCACCTCAAAACACCCCAACGCCAATATCCCCAATCCATTTCACACATAACTCTGTATTTACATCCAATTCAAGAATATTTTATGAAACATTTAACATATATATTCAATAAAAGAATATGAATTTATTATGATAAATTCCATGAGATATTTTTCTCTCACTTGCTAAGCTTTGTCTCACCTCATTTCATAAATACAATTACATATGTTTCATCTAAACAAATGGTGCAATGGGCTGGCCAAAAGGGGATTTAAAAACCGAACACACAATCCTGATTTTTTTTTTGTAGTCACTACGAAATGATTTCATAGCGCCAAATTTTGTATCGTGGGTTCAGGGAAGATGAAACAACTCAACTCTTTTCCCAGACCGACTCCCAACTTCCCTAACTTTCTCCTTGACATAGGGAACAATTTCATTTACCTTTCTTCATTGTGTTTGTAATGCAAATTTTCCAATCGAACAAACAATCAAAGAGGATTTTTTTTATTTTTTTGCAGAATTCTAAACAAGGTACTCTATCTCTATAATAAAACTCGAATCATTGTAAACACTCTGGGATCACTATTCCAGAACACAACAAACATTTTTCCATGGGGTTTGGAACCATTACAACAAGAATGCCAAAGATACATGAATAAATCACACAAGAATTGAAGCCCCAATGTTCAAATTCTTAATGTAAATCGATTCAAACAATTACAGGTTCTCAAAATGACCAAACACATAGGAATAAAGCTACAATTAATAACAGTTCATAAGAATAAACCAATTTGGTTTAAACACAATGATTTGATTCAATCTCAAGTCATGCAATAATCACACCATTTACAGTCCAAAAATTTTGTTCGTTTATGCCTTTCACACAGAAATACCTTCCAGTTCACAAAGATTGAAGATACAGGTGGGTTTGCAAAATTTAGAACTGTAATACATAGATAAACATCAGGTTCATCTTTTCTCCTCCTCTCTTCTCCTTCCCTCTTCTTCTCTTCCTCTCTTTTTTTTTTATTGTTTCCCAAAAGGAAAGGAACAAACTATGAAAACCAAGAGTCACAAAGTGTGAATCGTTTCCCCTTCTCCACGAAATAAGGGAAATTGAAAAACTATATTTACAATAGAAAATTACTTTTCCAACTTATTCTAAAAATCAAAACTCACTTCCTAATGTAGATATGTACATTTTCTTACAAAACATTTTAAAAATCCTCCCAACATTACCATGTGTCCATCCCATCACATTGGTAAGGTTTTGTCCCAACTTCGTCAATTTTTGTGCTTGGCATATGCACCTGCATCACTTTGGTTGCTACCACTATATGACCTTTGCTCCTCTCCATAGACCGTAACATGACCTAGGGATTGGACCTTTGATCTCTTGGTTTAAACAATTTCACATCACTTCGATTACCAATTGAGCCACCCTCGTGGGACGCAATTAATTTTTTTTCAATTATTTGTTTTCTTTGGACATTGAAAATTTTATTATGATAAATATTTTAAAAAAAATATCTCTCTCAATATTTATATATGAAGTTGATATTGAAATAAATTAGTTAACATGGATATTTATATAGTTTATTTTACTCTTGTATTGAAATATTTTTAAAAATTATAAGAATTATGCATATTCTTCACACTTAAAAAAAAAGTGAAAACATAAGTTTTTTCTTTTTTACTTTTATTTATTTTGTATCTCTAAAATTGATATAAAATTATGTCATTTAACATGAATATTAAAATACTTTATTTGTGTCTAAGACTAAGAATGAAATATTTTTACTGAATCTCCTTCATATTGGGTTGTAATGTCAACAACTAACTCATGCACCATAGTGAGAGTGAGATTGTTCATGTTGTATAATTTTTTTAATTAAAACCAACCAAAAGTATATATTCAAAATTTTCTTTTCTTTTATAGCCCACATTGTTTATGTGTCAACTCGAGTTTGAGCACGAAACAAATTACACATCTCCTCATACACAATAATAATAAAAAATTAATTACCTATAATAATTTGTTAACAATTAAAAAAAAAAAAACATATTTCTACTTTTGTCAAATATTTCTAAATCTTAAATTTGTAAGCTATTTCTTTCAGTTTTATAAAGCAAACCATTAATCAAATTTCGAAATTAAAAAATTATTCGAATTCTTTAGCTCTTAAAAATATGATAAATCAATCTCATCATCACCAAAACTTTAAATGATAAATTTATATACTTTCAATAAATATCGCACATGTAGAGCGAAAAAATCAAACACTTGCACTTAATCCAAAACTTTGTTATATTTTAAACACATAGATAAGGGAATCCAAAACATTGATACATTTTAAAGACATGAAAACCTTCTTACATTTAAATGACATGAAAAGGTTAACAAATTATTGCTTGCAATAGGGGAGATATGTCTAATGTTGTGAAGGGACCATTATTTGTTATAGTACTGGTCCCCCCAAGCCATTAGAAATTGATAGATATGCAACCACCTTTTAAACAAAAATATATAAAATTAAGTGCAAATATCTTTTAATTTATGTCCAAAATTTCCCAAAATACAAACTGGCCCACAACTATCCATAAATAGTATTTTAAATAGCAGGAGTACAAAATATCTTGTCTCAAACTATAAAACAAATAAAACTATAAATCATTCCAAAATGGTCTATTTCAGAAGTACAAAGTACCCATCACTTCAACCCCACTGAATTGAACTAAAGATATGTATCCCAAATGCACATTCATACCTACATATATAAATAGTTTATTTCTGTTGGCCATAATTGTTTTGTTATTCAACAATTCAACCCATTATGTTTAATAAATGACACCCAACCCATTAAAACAGATTAGATCAAAGCACTTGGATCAACCATAACAAATTCCCAGCCATTGGATCACATCCAAATCAATCCAGATCACACATTCAAAATTGAGAAATTGCAATCCATGTCAATCCTTGCTACCAATCAAAAGTAGTTCAACCCTTGTTAAAGTTGCATTTGTAACTTTCAAACAATTCACTAGCCGTGGAGACATACCATCACAAAGCATTTCACAGTGTATTTAGGTTATTTATTTAAGTTTTTGCACTGTTTAATTAGGGTAATTATCATAGTTTTGTTTTCTATTTCTCGTAATGGTGGATATTTGTCCAAACTAATTGAAGCTTACAAGTATTTATTTCAAATTTACATATTGATTGATCTTTGTTCTAATTCATTTCCTATTGCTTCTCTTATTTTTCTTATTATTCATTGAATTTAAAAAGAGTATGGAGGTGAACAAGTGTTCTAAAGTATCTAGAGAAAAAAATCAACACCGATCTCCTATGGCTGCTATAAACAAACGAATGAATACTATCAACAACTGAATCAGAAATTTCACTTCAAATTTTAGACCTCAACATATTGTTCTTTACATTTATACCTGTTGTGTTGGTGGAAACTACTCTCAGACCCCATGTTTTCTACTACTATGCTTTTGAAAGAATAGAAATTTTGGAAAAGTTGTTAGAACTATTTCCTAGCTACCAATTTTCTTTTGTTGTGCATTGGAAATATTTCTTTACCATGTTTAAAAAAATGACTAAAGAGGATTGTTCCAAAATTAATTTGAGATTTGTTCCAAATCTTGCAAAATAATTGTACAAAATGTGATATTATCCTTTGCAAGGGGTGTCAAAATTTTTACGTTTGTATAAAGCTTGAAAAAGACACCTCAAAAAAGACCAGCTTTAAAAAACATGAGAAGACCTAAATTTAATAAAGGGCATTCCTACTCATAGTTTTCTTCAACATCTGAACTAATAGACATTATGATTTTGGAGGTTGCTAACTAAGGCCTCCTAGATAAATTTGAAAATTGTTGATGAATAATACAAAACTCAGCCTCTTGAGTTTTCAATCTATCTCTTCTATTGCATCAAAGATTCCATTATACTTGCAATCCCACTCCTATGATTTTCCTCCTGAGCATGATTTTCTCCTGTTGTAATGAAATAGAGGTCCTGTTATTTGCAAAAAAATCCTCATCCTAATTTAATTCATTCAACCTCTAAAGAAAACTACCAAGAATCCCTTAATTCAAGTCATCCTCTATATTATCCTCAGTGAACCACACTTCCACTTCCAATTTGAAACCAAAGAACATAGAGGAACAATTTCAAATTTGATAGAGCTACTCACATTTTTAGCTAGCAAAGCTCTAAAACACTCAAACAATTTATTGAACACAGATTGGGGAAAGATGATGCCAAGATTACCACCTCTGAGGATATAAAACTAGAAATTAATTGAGGGTTTCTATAGCTTTGGGTTACAATTAAACTAAATTGATAGAGATTCTCTTCATAAAGGTTGAATTGTGCAATGGTATATAGGTTTTAATTCCTTTCGAATTCCAGCCTTACATCTTAAATTAAATGGGACAATTGGCTTGGTCATGTGATGGAATCTGTAACGTTGGATTAGGAATTAACAAAATTTATTAAGAAACCAGGGAGAAGGATACAGCCCTTTTATCCTTAATGTTCCACAACCTAGGCATGAGGCTTTATTGGCCAAATACTTAGCTTGATTGATTCCTTTCTCTATGATCCGGATTTAAACAGGAACGCTACAAATTATAGAGATAACCATAAACACATAGATGCAGTGGAAATAATACTTCATTTCATTAATGTAAAATACTGAAATATGCTTACAAACAGGAATGGAAATAAACCAGCTAGGGCGATGGTAGCTTATCTCTGAGAAGAGATGTGGTGGCTACATGCCTCTGAACTGTCATACAATGTGGCTCAAGGGCCTTTTTATTATTGAACAATAAGAGAAAACCCTAAACAACCAAAACCCTAACTCGAGGAGATGTAACACCAAGAGTTTGTGGGCCCTATTAGGGTGAGTTGGACAGCCAACTTCTCGGGGTCGCAAATTGGTCATATTATCTCCATTTGACATGCATGATAGCCCGTTGGAAATATCTCTTTGAGGGCTACAAACGAAAAGACGATTTTAGACAGATATTATCTAGTGGTAGATTTCCCAAAAAACGTCGTTTAGGGCCTCAAAACGGCTCCGGAAATTTAGGACCCGAAAAACTGCTAAAAATAGTAAATTGTGCTATAATTAAGGAAACTGAAAAACTAAAAGAAGCACTGGTGGGTATCCAAGTGGAATTAGTGGGTGGCCACCAATATCCACCTGGATCATTCCTCCCCCCTTAGGAAGCAATGGTCCCCCTTGCATTGAGTTCCTCCATGAGATGAGGGAACTTCTACTGAACTTGGTCCCTGGTGAGCCACTTGCCTTGGTGAAGGAGTTGGCCTGCTTCAACAACTAGATACAGTTGGATATTCTTCTGGTGAGTGTGCTTGATCTATGTATCCATGATCCAATTAGTTGCAGCGTGTTCCATGCAATCTGGATTTAACTCTGTGGGTGTGAGTTGTTCTGCAATGTCGCATGTGTCTAGTAATGGTGGAAAGTATCGCCGAAGGCAGTCCACATTGAACATTGGGTGCAAGCCAAGGAATGGGGGAATGCTAAGCTCAAATGCATTGTCTCCCACAGCCTTGGTAATGGTGTAAGGACCATATCAGAGTGGTCTGAGTTTCTGATAGGCTTTAGTAAGGCATTCCTTTTGCAAATAAAACTAGAATTTGTCGCCCACCTGAAACTTGTGTGGCACCCGATGTTGATCATGTCGTTGCTTGTACTTGGCATTTGATTTCTCTAGAATGTCATGGACCTGCTAGCGAATATGTTGGATGTGCTCAATGAAGTTTTTTGTCTTATCTGTTTCAGACTGGACATGAGCCGAATCTGTGTGAGTAGCTGCAAATGGCATGGCCACATTGATGGGACATAGTGGCTGGAATCCCAAGCCCACCTAAAAAGGGTTGTGGCCAGTCAAGATGCGGAGAGCCCGGTTGTAGCTGTGTTGAACATAGGGGAGGCTCTCATCCCATGTGCGTGGATGCTTTGAGTTGTACACGTGCAGAATGTGTACGATCATCCTATTGACAACCTCTATCTGGCCATCTGTTTGAGGATGGAAGGCTGTGGACTTAGTGAGTTTGGTGTCCAACATCGACCAGAGACTGGACCAAAATGTAATGAGGAACCTGCTGTCTCGATCTAAGATGATATGCTGTGGGATCCCAAAGTGTACCCACACTCGTTCAAAGAAGAGTTTAACAGTGGCTTCTACTGTGATATTCTTCTTGCAGGCCGCCATAATGGCCAACTTCGAGAACTTGTCAACGATCAAAAAAACACAGTCATTTCCATGCTTAGTGGAATAAAGGCCTGACATTATGTAATCCATGGAGGTGGATTCCCAAGGTCAACTAGGAGTAGACAGCGGGGTATAGAGGCCTTGCTTCTTGATGGTCGGTTTGGCAATGACACAGGTAGTGCATGATCTAATGTACTTCCCAACATCATGTCGAAGATTTGGCCAATAGAAATACTTATGCAGTACTGCCACCATTTTTTCGACCCCGAAATGCCCAGCAGCCTGACTATAATGTGCTTCCCAAATCATCTTGGCATGCTTGCTTGAAGGAACACAAATGTGACCCAGGTGGCATAACAGGTCATCCTGAAGGTGAAAATCTGGAATATGTTGACCCTCCAAGAGTGTCTAGTATGTGTGACTGAATTCTAGGTCGCTTTTGCAGAGCAGTGGCCAATCAAAAGTCTTGTGCCCACAAGAGTTGAGCACGGTGGTTAATGCCATGATCGGTGGTCGACTGAGGCAAACTACAACATTATTGGTGCTTCCCTTCTTATAATTGATATTCAAATGGAACTGTTGTAGGTATGTGGATCACTTCTGATGGTGATCATTTTGCAATTTCCCTTGGGTCTATATAAACTACAAGGGTCAGTGGCATGTGTGCATGACCGTTTCATTCCCCAAATGTAATGCTTCCATTGTCGGTAGGCCCGCACAATGGAATACATCTCTTTGTCATAAGTGGGATACTTCCAGATTGTGTCTGAAAGTGTCTCAGTGTGATATGCCATTGGATGCCCGTGTTGAGTAAGGATTGCCCCAATAGCATAGTCAGAGGCCTCTGTCTCGACCTCAAATGGTTGTTGCAAGTCTGGTAATGCAAGAACTAGTGCCGAGAAGAGGTGATCTTTCAACTTTGTGAATGCCTTCTGTTGAGATTCAGACCAAAAGAATTTTGCTTTCGTTCCTCCCTTGGTGACTTGACTCAAGGGCCAAGTGATATGAGAAAATCCCAACACGAACCTGTGGTAGAATTTGGCAAGGCCTAGAAAGCTGCGAAGCTCTATCAGAGTGGTTGGAGATGGCCAATCTCAAATGACTTGGATCTTGGCTAGATCCACATGCACCCCCTGTTCATCAATAATGTATCCCAGATACTAAACCTGGGTCATGCGAAAAGTGCATTTCTCCAAATTGGCACATAACTTGTGTTGTCGTAGTGTTTGGAGAACCTGTCGGATGTGATGGAGGTGCTCTTCCCAACTCTGGCTAAAGATCAAGATGTCATCCAAGTATACCACTACAAATGAGTTGGTGAATGGCTACAAGATGTCAGCCATTAGCCTCATGAAGGTTGCACGAGCATTCATCAATCCAAAAGGCATAACCAACCATTCAAAAAGGCCCTCCTTGGCTTTGAAGGTAGTCTTCCACACATAGGAGGGTTTGATTGGTACCTGGTGATATCCTGACTTCAAATCGATCTTGCTGAAATATTTTGCCTCATTTAGTTGGTTTAGGAGGTCATCAATTCATGGGATTGGGTACTTATTACGGACAATGATCTTGTTCAACACCCAATAGTCAATACAGAGTCTCCAAGTCTCATCCTTCTTCTATACCAACACGATCGGGCTCCCATAGGGAGATGAACTCGGACGGATGTGACCTTTTTGCAGCAGCTCCTAAATCTGCCTCCTGATTTCATCGTTCTCCATAACAGAGCATTGATAGATTGGTCCATTGGGTAGCGGCACACCTAGGGTCAGATCAATGGAGTGCTTGACCTAACAATGCAGAGGAACCCCTGCGGGGGAGGTGAAGATGTCCTCGTACTCCTCCACGACCTTGTCCATCTGTAGTTGTCATGCGGAGGGGCCCTATCCGGAGGTCGTGGCCATCGTCTTCTTCTTTTCTTGAGGGCGTATCATTAGGAAAACTAATTTCTCAGTTTTGGAAATGAGCTTACTGCATTGTTTTGCAATAACCAAAGAGATGGTGGTAGGTGGTGCTACCTATGGTATCCTGTACAACTTATTTCCCAAAGTAACAATAACAGCACGGGGCCTTGATTCATACACAGCATGTCGCTTCCACAAGTATGGTTGTCCTAATAACACATCACAAACTTCAAGGGGAGCAATGTCACACAATACCTCATCCATGAAGGGCTTGATGCTGTGTGGAAGGCGACACTGTTGGCTCACGCGAAGATCCCATCCTTGGTGCAGCCACTCGATGGTGTATGGTTGTGGATGTGTTGTGGTCAGTAAGCCCAGCGGCTTCACAAAGTCTACTGAAATGAGGTTCTTTTGGCTCCCACTGTCGAAAATGAACTATAGTAGGGAGCCCTTTACCCACATCTAGGAGTGGAAGAGATGCTACTCCTCCTCTGGATCTTTAGGTTCCTCCTTCTGGATGTTTTTGGTGGAAACGATAGCATTAGGCTCGGAACCGATAATATGCTTCCCTTTGTCATTCCCCTTATCAGGTTCTGACTTAGAGTCAGAACATGCATCTGATTCTAAAACCTTTAACTCGGCCACCAGTGACTGCTTGGCCTGACACTCACTTGTGTTGTGAGTGGAGCTCTTATGAAACTCACACCACTTTCCTGTGTCCTTTCTCGGCTTCACTGTGCTGTTTTTTTATTGCAGCTTTGGCGAGTTGTTGTCTTGGGCCACCAAGCCTTGCCTTTGTCCTTCGTTCTGTGGTTTGGGGGCACCTTTCCCTTGTTTCGGATTTGCAGATCTAAAGTCTTACTTCTTCTGTTTAAACTTTTTCCGACCTTGACGGCATATCGGTATGCTGTGCTGAGTGAGGAGATGTTTAGGAATTCTATTTCTTCCTGGAAGTACTTGTGCAAGAAACCATGGCATTTGAGTACCAAATGCTGCTCTGTATCCTTAATACCCAACTTTGTGCGAAAGGTATGGAAAATATTGGTAAACTCCAGTATGTCTTGGTCTCTTCCCTGCTGCAGCGTGGTCCATTTTATGTGTTGATCCTCATAGCTTCCGACAGGGTAGTACTGCTCCTTGATGGCATCTTTGAATGAATTCCAATTCAGTGTGACTGAAAATAGTGAGTCTGTACTTTCAACCTTTTGCTCGCAATAGGTTTCCCACCAATCCTTGACGTGGGGGGCTGCTTTGAGAAGAGCAAAAATAATCTTTTCTCGACTGGAAAAATCATGAACAGAAAAATAACCCTCTAGCACATTTAACCATTTATCGACGGCATCTGCGTCTAACTGACCCTCGAATATGGGATTTCAAAATTAACTTGTACCTTAAACGGTGTGGCGTTTCCAAAGTTGCTGTTGGAAGCCAATGCGTCGCCCCTGGGTAGCCGTTGAAGGATCTGGGCAAATTTGTCCATCATTGCATTCTTTTGTCACTCAAGGGCTTCTTCGAGCAAGATTTTGATAGGATCTCCTGCCCCCTCATCTTTCTTTTCATCCGCCATGGGAGGTCGTCGGGATTTGCGAGGCTGGTCTTGTAAAGGTTCAACCAGTTCAAGCCCTAACTCCTTATATCTCAACCTCGTTGGGGACATGCAAAGAAAAACATAGAATAAAAGCAAACCACTCTAATACAACTGATCCGAATTTAAACAAGAATGCAACAAATTATAGAGATAACCATAAACACAGAGATGTGTATGATGTGATTGTATACGTAAACATAAGGTTAAGAGGTCGAGGGGGGTATGCCTAACGAGTAGATATCAATCTATACTGTAACGTTCCCGTCTGACCGTAATGGGGTCTTTGCTGAACTGGGAATTGCTGCCAGGCAGGGACACAGAAGAGTAAGGATCGCCTGGTAATGACATGCAAGGGCTTTATCCAATTGATGATCTAGTCGAATAAGCACCTCGCCCAGCACCTATTTGATTAGTTTCAGTTCCATAGCCTGTTTAAGATAAAGACCCAGCAGAAATAAAACTTCATTTCATTAATATAAAATACTAAAATACGCTTACAAACAGGAATGAAAATAAACAAGCTAGGGCAATGGTAGCTTATCTCTGAGAAGAGATGTGGGTGCTACATGCCTCTGAATAGTCTTACAATGAGGCTCAAGGGCCTTTTTATTATTGAACAATAAGAGAAAACCCTAAAGAACCAAAACCCTAACCCGAGGAGATGTAACACCAAGAATTTGTGGGCCCCATTGTGGTGAGTTGGACAGCCAACTTCCCGGGGTCGCGAATTGGTCATATTATCTTCGTTTGACGCGCATGATAGCCCATTGGAAAGATCTCTCCGAGGACTACAATGGAAAATATGATTTTGGACAAAAATTTGCTAGTGGTATATTTCCCAAAAAACATCATTTAGGGCCTCAAAACGACTCCGAAAGTTTAGGACCCGAAAAACTGCTAAAAATAGTAAAACTGTGCTATAATTAAGGAAACTAAAAAACTTAAAGAAGCACTGGTGGGGATCCAAGTGGAATTAGCGGGTGGCCACCAACATCCACCTGGAAAAGTGTATGGATTGAAAGTGGTTGGTTACTTCCTAGATTCACCAAGTAAGCCTTTCTAGATTTACATTAAACAAATAAGATTAGTGCATGAGTCTAATGATTATTGCTAAATCTCCAATATCAAAAAAATGCCTCTACCTGATTATTGGTTGCCTTATCTAGTCTCTATTCAAAACAAACTTTTTGAAAATGATCCTCCTACACCTACCATCGACCTATTTTTCCTTTAGAGACCCCATCTAAGAACATACAAAATTTTCTATGAGAGAGCTACTAACCTTGGAACGCCTCCTCTTCCACTTCTAGATGAATTTGCCAATTCTACCAATATTTAGGTTTTGAGTTTATGATTCTAGGCTAACTGGCATGTAGGAAATTGTAGGCCCAACAAGGTTTCAGTTTTAGGTATCACATCAGTTTAATGCCCAACCCAACATAGATTTATGTTGTTTTAAAACATGAATATTTGCTATAGCATGAAACACAACCATTCCACAATAGTAGAATCACTAACCATTAGAAATAATTTGATTGAGTTTTGCGTTTGTAAAGTCAATGTTCATGGACATGAGGCTCAACATTTTTAAAGGAAATTAGCAGCTTAATAAAACCTTTAGTAGGGAAATTCTAGAGCTTCCTTCATGCCTGGAGAATGTTATCTATAGGAATAACAATATTAGTAAACTAAGAACCATTCCCACAATATGAGAACCACTAACCATTACTAAGGCAAGCCTAGATCTTCTATTGAGCTATTAGATTCCTTCAACAAGGCAAGCCTACAGCTTCCTTCATTCTTGGAGATTGTTATCTATAAGAATAACAATATTGGAAAACTAAGAACCATTCGCACAATACAAGAATCACTAACCATTAAAAAGTAGTTGCTTGATTGAGTTTTATGTTGGTAAAGTTAGTGTTGATGGACATGAGGCTGAACAATTTATGTCATAAAACAATTTCTAAAAAAGAACTCGACCAGTTCAACATCTTACCCAGAAAATGAATGAGGTGTCACTTGTTTTATTTGAAATTCCTCCAATGTTACATCATTTTATTAAAACACATAAAACATTTTATCCAAAACATGTATTGATATAATTGAAGATATACAACCAATTATGGGTCAATTTCAACACACTCTCAATAATTTTCCAAGTGCAAATACGGGCATGGTATTTTAAGTGGAAAAACAAGTTACCATAAAAAAATCATTGTATAGTTGAATACATACAACAAAATCCTCCTATAGATTTGATTTTTAAAGGATATTGTCAAAAAGGCATATGTATGAAAATTTGTTAAGTTGCCACTATTTTTTATTGTGAAATGTATCTATTATAATCCATGTTATTGCAAAATCTTTATTTAAATTTTCTAGAAAAATATGAATAAAATAACATGTTGTTAATTTCTTGTAGGAAAGAAGAAATACTAATAGCATGTAGGAAAGCATAATTTCAATTATTGTGTAGATTATCTTCTGGATACATTGCATTAGGTTTCCTTCCGATTGACGTTTCGAACCAGCAATGATGGTTCATCTTTAGGATGTGAAATATTATTGCAATTATTGTTTACTAAATGCATGCAATAAATCTACAAGTAGTTGCATCTATGGAAAGAGTTAGTTATGTTTCTCGTACAAGGAGAAGTGGCAATCGAGTGACCACGGGTGCCCAACTATGATGCTCTTCATCAGATGAGGATGGGATAGGTGATGTGAATGTCAACAATGCTCCCATCAAGTTGTTAAGGATTACCATGCAACAGAAGTTGAACCTGTCACACCATCAACCACAAAGCCACCATCAACCAAAGTCTAAGGGGCAAGTTCAATTGGGAATATTAGCGCTATAAGAGGTTGGAAAAAATAAGACATGTTAGCTACAATTGACAACATAGATTTTAATGGATATTTAGTTCGGGCATCTACAAAAAAACATGGTATTCCTCCCTCATCAATACATTATTGGATAAATGGGTTCACTCATACAAAACATAGAGGGCCTCTTACAGTTATGGCTGAAGAGGAGGAGGTCGAGGTGGTTGAGTGATGTAAAGAGATGGCCCAATTGGGACATGGGCTAGATTTGATACAACTCAAATCCACAGTTGCTCAGATCTATCAGGGGAGGTCAAATCCATTTAAAGATGGGTTTCCTGGAAAATCATTGTGTTTGGGTTTAAAAAAAAGGCATCCATACCTTGTACCTTGTACAACTAAGGGCCTTGACCGAGATAGAGCTTTAAATTTATGCTCTACAATTGTGTCTATGTTCTATGACACTCTTTCTAGTGCATATAATAAGTATTCTTATGTTGTAGACCATATATGGAACTATGAAAAAATTGGTTTACAGGCAGGAAGGAATTGTGGCATGCGCATAATTTCCAAGAGAGGGAGCTGAAATGTGCCAAATATTTTTCCTAATAGCAGGGAGTGGATAAATATTATGTGTTGTGGCAACATAATTGGTGCTTCAGTCCCAGGGTTTTATCTATTTAAAGGTAAAAATTGACTGAAAAACTATATACAAAACTAGGAACCAGGAGCAAGCATGGTTACACATCCCCATGCATGGATGACTAAGAATTTTTTTTTTAATTTTATTTTTCACTTTATTGCATCTATAATAGCTGGCGTCTCACCTAAGAATGGACACCTATTGATTTTAGATGGTCATGGAAGCCACATTGTTTCACAAGCAATTGAGGAAAACAATTTGGGCATCGACTTATTAACATTGCTCGCACATACCACTCACATATTGCAGTGTGTTTGGCCCTTTCAATAACTATTTCAAGTTAGAGTGAGCTACATGGATGGAAAAGAATATAGGAGTTGAGGAGAAAAGGTTTGAGCTAACAAAGCTTGGAAGTAAAGCCTTTAAAGGGCTCTCACACCATGAAATATCAAGGATGGATTTAGGAGGACTGGAATATGGCCACTGAACTATGATGCTCTTATGCATGATACTAGTTGTAGCCAATAATTTCATGTAAATGGTCAAGAAGAAGGGCATGTCCAAGCAGATGTTGAAATGCAAGAAGAAGTGGATGAACAGGAATATCCAATTGCAACTGATAATATAATTTCCATCTCTCAAGGACACTTATATGGTCATGATGATGAAAATGTAAGTGAAACATAATACTGTCATGAACCAATTGACATTAACATTAAGGTTTTTCTACCAACTGAAGCACATGGAACTTCAACTGCTGATATTCTTAATGAGCATGTTGATCTTGCAACTGACAATGATAATGTGGTTGAAAAATACATTGTTTATATTACACTAGGAAGAAACAATGACCAATTGACATTGACAAGCCAAGTAATCCCACCATCATGGCTAGCAAAAGCCATGATGAATATAAACAAACATGGTGTCTCAAGAACTAATGAAGAAAGAACAAACATGCCTTCACAACCAGTAGAAGTGAACAATGAAATTGTTCATTTTTTTTTGGACAATAGATCAATGGAAGAAGATAGTGCACATAATGAGGAATCATATGAAGAGAAAAATATAGTTCAATCAGTTGTCATGGATATTGAAAGGCCAAGTTTCAACCAATGACATGCAGATGGTAGGCAATGAGAAATTAGTTGGTCAGTTCCAAAACCTACCAGTAGAGATAGTGTCAATGAGAAAAAAGCATGGAACACTAGGTAGTCTTAGTTTGGGATGAAGTTCATAGTTACTCACCTCAGAAGACTATATATCCCTATTAGTTGAGTTTGAAAAAAAAGAAGCTTGACATTCAAAAATTAAAACAAAAAAAGAAGGATTTATCCAAGGAAAAGAAGGCAACAAGGATTATTGCAGCACAACTTCAAGCAGAGTTAAGGCTTGAAAGAGAGAAATTAAGGAAATAGAAGGAACATTAAGAACAAATGGTAAGGAAAGAAAAGGAAGCAAGCAAGGCTCAATAAATGCTTCAAAGAGAACAAAGGATGACAATTGACAATGATACAAGCACAGTTAATACCAGGATGATGTCAACCACATTGGACCAAATTGTAGATAATGCACCATTATTCCAAGACCTCATAAAAATTCAAGTGCCTCACTATCAGAATGGGGGTTTACCCACTTTCTATATTTCTACTAGTGTAGGTGTTAATCCTACGTATGCTTATCAGACACCTCCACTTAATGCAAGGGTTAGTAGTGAAAATGTGAGTTATGGGTCACCATGGTTACAGGGGGGGATCAGACTCAATCATATGGAAAAAATGCAACACATCCTAATCAACCACTATTAGGTAGTCCAAACTACTTGGATCAAACGAGAAACTCAAAAATTTTTGGCATTGAAGATTCTGGATGCCATCAAGAATATGGGTGTGATATGTTTTTTGTTGGAACCATATTATGATGTGGATTTTGGGTGGATTTCCTCTTTTTCTTGTCACGCGAGGATTTTGGATTATAATCTAGGTCGTTTTATTCCATACTATTTGCAACATTGTAATCAAAAGCCATTTTAAAAGCAACATTCGCAGTCTATTTGAATGGAGAAATTGTAGTTGAGAATGCAAATGGATATTTTGTTTGACCTTTACATACCAAATGATCCACAACATCACATTTTTCTCTGAGTTTTTAAATAAATGACAAACTAGGGAATAATGGAATCTTTATCAACTTAATTTTTATAATTTTAAAACTCCATAAAACAACGAACAATTACAATAAACAATTTTGGTCGATGCAAACACCATGCCTCCATTTATTTTGTTGGTCATTTTCAACCTCCTAATTTCTCCCTCACTATTACAAATTGAAAATGCATTCAATTCCATTTGACAATGCTTATAGGAGATAGCTCTATTTCCATTGAAATTGGGTTAATTAGAAACATCATGACTCTGTTGAACAAAAAAATTCAAAATTTTCTTGTTATGACCAAAGAAAAAACTATGAAGAAAATGTTGTGGATGTCAAGAAAAAATACCACAAAATTTGTTGGGTCCCTATAATACTAGTGATTACCCCATTACTATTGTAGTTATACCCCTTATTAATATTGTTGTGCCCCTATTGCCCCCATATTGTTATTACTGAGCCCCATAGAATCCCTCTATTGTTATTTTTGTGGCTTTGTATTATTATTGTTAGGTCGGTTGGGTTATATTGTGACTCCTTAGACTCCTATATATAGAAAGGAGGTTTTTGTCATTTGAATCATCCAAGAATTGTTCATTTATGTAATGTAAAGGAGGTTTCCCCCTCGAAGAGGCTGAATTCTAAGGCGTTGATCTATCTTTTTTATCTTTTCTTCAGCTGGTTTCATAACATTGTATCA